>JAODAL010061549.1:0-20251 GCA_025379985.1 Phyllomedusa bahiana | reverse complement strand
GTTTCTTTTGGGTATTTTTGGTTATACTCGCAAAATTTTTCCCCAGGGGAAAAAAACCAAACCCCCCCCAGCAAATCCAAGGGAAACTCTCAGATTTTTGGTTGCCATTTTTGGGATGTACATTCTCTCCATAAATTTTACACTCATCCCTCGCCCGGCCCACTAAAAAGGAAAACAATGGGTTTTTATTAAAAAATTGGGGGACTGCCCCGCTCAAATGGGGAACTTGGGAGGTTTTTTTGTAGGCCATTATTTTTCCTTTTTCCCTTCCCGGGGGAAACCCGGGCCCTAGGGTTTAACCACTTTACCCCCGGGCAGGAGCTAGGGAGGGGGGCTAAATTTTTCCATTTTACTTTATGCCTTATTTGGGCCTTTCGAGCCCCGGGAAGGACCTTGTCCCAGTCTGCTTGGCGGTCGTCCCGGGGGAAGGGGTTTTTAACTTTTCCTTTTACACGTTTTGGGCCCCAAGGTGAGCTTTCCTGGAGACCCGGGGCCCTGATCTGTTTGCTTTTCCCTTTAAGGGGCCCGAGGAGCCCTCTTAAACCAAAGGGGCGTTGTTTTGGGTTTCCAAAACATCCGGGGCTGGGGGCCCTTTGTTTTTTTCCCTGGGCCTCCCAGGGGTTTGGGTTGCACACGACTTTTTTCCGCCCCCATTGTAAAATTTTGGGGATTTTTTTTTTTTACAGGGGAAAAACCTTTTTGTTCCTGTCACAAATTTTTCTGCAAAATCCCAAACAGCCCCCCGTCCCAATTTTCCCCCCACCCAGCCCACTGTAAGAAAAAAATTTAACCAAGGGAAAAAATTTAATTTTTTCAAAATTTTCTCCCCCTTCAAAGGGACTAAACCCCTAAAACAGTCTCAAAAACATCCACCTTACATGGAGAAATTTTTACCAGAAAAAAGTGATTTTTAAAAAAACCCCCCTAAAAAAAAGGCCCCCAAAAACTTTTACAAATTTTAAGGCTCAAAAAAACCCCCTTTGCCAGACCTTGCCCAAAACGGGGCCCCCCAAAAATGGGGAACTACCAGCTGTAAAAAAGGTTCTGATTACATTTACCCCGCCTTTACAGGCCAAATAGTGGTAGATATAGTTTTTTGGGTTAGACCTTGCGCCCATATAAGTGATTACACCCCAGTTAAATTTAAAAAAACCCCCCGGAGAGGTCTTTTTTTAATCAGCGCGTTAAACTTTCCCTTTTCTTTTCCCCGGTTAAACCTTCATGGTTTTGTTTCCCGGGCCAAAAATACTCTTTCCCTTTAAGGTTTTGGACAAAAAAATTTTAAAATTCCTCACCTCATTTTCCCCAAACCCCTTTTAAATTTTAGGTATAGCGTCCCCCCCAGTTAGGGTATATGGGGGCCATGAACCCAGTATTTTGCGGGGGCCAAACAGGCGGTTTTGGGGGCCACAGGCGGTATTTAAAGGGGCACTGGGGGAAGTATATAGGGGCCAAAAAGGCAGGGATTTTTGGGGGCCCGGGGCCGTTTTTGGGGGCCACAGGCAGGGATATGGGGGCCACAGGCAGTCTTATGGGGCCACGGGCAGGGATATGGGGGCACAGGGTAGGGGGCCCCCCTAGGGGGGCCACAGAAGGATTTGGGGGAAACGGCGCATTGGGGGAAAAGCGGGATAGGGGGGCCAAGGCAGATATGGGGGCCCAAAGGGGCCGGGGATAGGGGGGGCACAGGAGGGATATGGGGGCCCAGGCAGGCTTTATAGGGGCCGGGAGATAGGGGGGCCCACGGGGCAGGGATATGGGGCCACAGCGGGGTTTATGGGGGCCGCAGATATGGGGGCAAGGGCCCCGGGGATTGGGGGGGCCTTTAAGGGGGGGGATTTGGGGGCCACAGGCAGGGATTGGGGGCCCAAAGGCATTATAGGGGAAACAGCGTAGGGGGGCCCAGGCGGATAGGGGGCAAGGCAGTATATGGGGGCAAGGGCGGGATTGGGGGCCCCATGGGCAGTATTTTGGGGGCCCACGGGGCAGGATAGGGGCCCCCAGGCAGGGTTGGGGGGCAAGGCGGGGTTATAAGGGCCAGGCAGTTATGGGGGGCACAGGCGGGGATATGGGGGCCATGGGCAGTATATGGGGGCCACGGGCGGGTAAAAAAGGGCACGGGCAGGGGATTTGGGGGCCACAGGGGGGCATTATAGGGGCACAGGCACCCTTTTGGGGGGCAAAGCGGGATATTTGGGGCCCATAGGATTATTGGGGGCCCCAAGGCAGTATATGGGGGCCCAAGCAGGGATAGGGGGGCCACAGGCGTATATGGGGCCAAGGCAGGGAATGGGGGCCCACAGGCAATATATGGGGGGCCACAGGGGGGATATGGGGGCCACAGGCGATATGGGGGCCCCCCAGGCGGGGATTTGGGGGCCCGGGCAGATATGGGGGCCACAGGCGGGGATATGGGGGGAACAGGCATATTTGGGGGCACTGAGGCGGTAAATGCTTAAAATAACAACTTTTTATATCACCTTAACTCCCCCGCAGGCCGCGCTCCGTCTTTTTACCCCGGCTCCTGGGAGCTCCCCGGGCGCCACGGCCTATGACCGTGTGCGCCCGGGGACAGGCAGGTCCCCCGATGACATCACATCATCGCGACCTCCCCGGGAGGCGCACGGGGCGCGGGGGTAATCAGCGCTGTAGGATCCGGCGGCCTGCGGTGTCGACCTGGGGTCCAAAAACTGTCTGCGGGGTAGGGAGCGCTCGTCTCTCCCCCCGCGGGGAAGCCCTGCTGTGTGTGGTCCGCGGCGCACTTTAGTGCAGGGCCAGTCGGTGCCCCCAGGCCCAGGCGGGGCCTGGAGCCCGGGATCGGGCACAGGGGTTTTATTGGGGGCCCCCAAAAGCCCCGAAATAAAACCCCAAAAGGGGGACCCCCCTTTGCTCTTAACCCTTTGAAGATTTTTGTCCCGCCTTCTTCCCGGTCATCCCTGTCCCTTTGGTTTGGGGGCCCTGAGTGTGCCCGGGGGAGCGGGCCCACGCTGATGGGTGTTGCTGTTCCCGGGCCCGAAATTTGGTTTCTGCGAGGGGGTATGACGCCCCCCGGCCGGCCATTAAAAAAAATGCATTGGCCCGGGTTTCCTTAAAATGGGGAACTCCCGGGAAATTTTCCCCGAAACCCCCCGGTGAGAAGAGGGGGAAACCCATTCTTTTCCAAAAGTTCTTGGCCCCGCGGGCCCGGACCCCCTGCCTGGGGCCCTTTTTGTCGGCCCTTTCCCCCGCTTTCCTCCCCCCCCGACTTTGTTTAAACGCGCACCCCCTCCTTTTCCTGGGGCTCTGCCGGGGTGGGTGCCCAACTTTTTTCAAATTTTTCCCTGCCCAAATGAACCAAAAAAAAGGATAAAACGGGTCCCCCCCCCACTCCCCCCACCCCCCTTGTTTATTAAGGGTTTATTTCGGGCAGATCCCTTTTCCTTCGGGCCGAGGGGGGAATTTGCGGAATTCCTGTGCTGGCCACTCAGGCTCTGTACTGAATACATGCAGGTTGGTTTTGTAGAAAATTTTTTTTATTTTTGTTTTTCCCAATTCGCATTCTTTGTTTGGCCGCATATCTTTTTGCGTGCCCAAATCCAGCCTTTTCCTTTTCCCAAATCTTCCCCCAAGGCTTTTTTTTTTGGTGTCCCCCCAAATGTTGAAAAGGGGATCAATGCCCCTGCACCCGGGGGGTGAGTGGCCTTGGGGGATCTGACGCTCCTGGACTTGTTTGCAGGTTGTGAGTTTCCCAATTTTTTGGGCCCCCAAAAAACCCAAAAACCATTACCCCCCGTTTTGTATATTTATTAGGTTGCACTGTGGCGCTGTGGTGTTGGGGAGCACAGGGTAGCAGTAGTTTGTGTTGGGCACTTGGAGGGTGCTGCTCAGCTGTTGTGAATGTATTAGGTCACCAAAATTTGGGCACGGGGCAAAAAGGGCAAGAGTAGGACTGGCCCTTACACAATCTATATGTAATTCTAATACGAGGGGGCCCCTCATGCAGATGGGGTGTGAGTGACCCCTCAGCAGGATTTTGCACCCAACCAGCTTCTCAAGCGTTAACAAATTGCCATCGCTGGGCCAAGCTTCTACAGCTTCAGGATACCACTTCCTATTCAGGCTGTGGGTGGTTCTACAGCTACAGACTCCACCTTCCTATTCAGACTGTGGGTGGTTCTAAAACGTCATACTCACACTTCCTGTTCAGGCTGTGGGCACTTCTACAGCTTCAGGCGCCCACTTCCTGTTCTGGCTGTGGGTGATTCTACAGCTTCATGCTCTTGCTTCCTGTTCAGGTTGTAGGTGGTTCTACAGCTTCAGACTTCCCCTTCATGTTCAGGCTGTGGGCGGTTCTATAGCTTCAGATTCCCCCTTCATGTTCAGGCTGTGGGCGGTTCTATAGCTTCAGATTCCCCCTTCATGTTCAGGCTGTAGGTGGTTCTACAGCTTTAGGTTACCACTTCCTGTTCAGGCTTTGGGTGGTTCTATAGCAGTGACGATCAGCTCTGCTGTTCCTGTTACAGTGACATGACAGCAAGAGATTTATAAAATGTACTATACAAGGCTACAGAGTTTTAAAGAGTGAAAGCTTCTCATTGAGTTAGATAAATAAACCCAATTATTCAAGATAAGACTCTGCAGGGAGTGACTCGCCATGGACGGACTGACTGACTGAAGGCAGCCTGGAGTAATGACAGATAAGAGAGAGCAGGGAGAGGGGGATGGTAACAAGAGAAACTCATGAGCACTAAGAGGAGGTAAAATCTTTATCTGCTTACCAAAGCAAAATTAGAACAGCAATGTATTTGTTAATAGTCTTTATTTAACTTTCCCTTCGTGTTAAAAGCCGATCCCTGTAGTGAGAGGGCCCTTTTAAGCATTAAAGGGGTTGTCCAGTTTAAAAATCAAAAAAAACATTTTAGATGGCCGGATGAGCCTGAAATAGAAAAAAATACCTCTCCAACCAGTCCGTCCCAGTGCTGCTCCTGGCCAATGACGTCTCGTTCAGTGGTCAGGTGACCCTATTGGCTTTCACAGGCCCAGCCGTCTCTTCCTGGTCGGACGTCATGTGACCGCTGAGGCCTGTGATTGGCTGCGTGGTCACATGACCAGTGAACGTGACATCATCAACCGGCGTCTTGGGGACGGAGCTCGGCGCTGGAACAGAAAATGTATCCTTGGCTTTTCTCACAGCCGGACGACCCCTTTAAGTGCAGGCGGAGTAGAAGATTTTGGGACAGAGTAGTCGCATGTTCCGTGTGGATGTTGTTGTGGGTTTCACGTTTTGCATTGCAAATCCGCCTGTGTCTATGACTATTTTGCATCCCTGCTCTCGGCTTCAGTGGTCACTTTGCTTTGAGGGCAACAACCTGGGGCAGCCCCTGCAGCAGAGTCCGGGGTCCGGGGCTAGAGGCTGACGCTTGAGCTCATCACAGATCTCATTATACGAGATGGGGGGCAGCAGCGCCAATGTCACCTCCAAACAGGGCTGTCCCAACATTAAAGGGCCCCGGCCAGGGAGGATTTCTGTTAAATACAACATTCCCGGAAAATCACTTTTTTTTGATAGAATTTTTGACAATTTTTTATTTCAGCAGTCCTATGCAATTAATATTTACATATAACGTATTCTCTACCTCTAGCTGTATTTGGCTGGTCAGACTCCTCTCACTTTACTGCATCTGCTGCTTCTCTCTATATAGACTCATTACAAATAGTAGGTAATGACATAATGACTGCTCTGGTGTCCTCTGGACCGGGATAGATAAAATTAGACTAGATCATGGGGCAATGACGAGCGCAATACATGAAAGCGTAGAATCAGCAAAGCGAACCAATTTCACTTTACTGCAGCAGCTGCTTATTTCTATATAGTCTTATTACAAATAGTAGGTAATGACCGCCCTGTTCTCTCTGCAGGGAGAGGTAAGATTAGACTAGATTAGAGGGCAATGACAAGAGCAATACATGAAAGCGTAGAGTCGGCATAGCAGACTAATCTTGCTTTACTGCAGGAGCTGCTTATTTCTATATTTCTCATTACAAATAGTAGGTAATGACTACTCTTGTTTTCTCCACAAGAATAGTTAAGATTGGACTAGACCAGAGGACAATGACAAGAGCTATACTTGAAAGGGTAGAATCAGCAAAGCGAACCAATTTAACTTTACTGCTACTGCTGCTTATTTCTGTATAGCCTCATTACAAATAGTAGTTAATCGCTCTATTGTTCCCTCCCGGATTTTTGATTAGATTGGGTAGATCAGGGAATGACTAAATAATTAAAAGAAGGGTTTTAATTACGAGCGATTTTCTCACTTTACTGCAGCTTATCTCTATATAGTCTTATTACAAATATTAGTTAATGACCGCTCTATTGTTCTCTCCACAGGATCGATAAGATTAGACTAGATCAAGGGCAATGACAAGAGCAATTCTTGAAAGGGTAGAATCAGCAAAGCGAACCAATTTCACTTTACTGCAGCTGCTCCCTTATTTCAAAAAAAGCCCTTTTACAAAAAAGTGGGAAATTGACCCCCCTGTTCCTCTGCAGGGAAAGGTAAGTTTAAAGCTATACCAAAAGCAAAACAAGATAAAAAAATGGGTCACCCTTTTTTTCCTGCACTGGGGGGGGATTAAATTTATCAACCCCCTGCAGATAATACACTTCTCAGACCATGGCCAACCCGAACGAACGACCGACCAGCGAGAGCTCAAAGAGGGGAAGTCAGAGGGACTCTGGACAAAGGGGAACTTTTATAAAAATTATAAAAAAAAACCCCACCTTAAATAAAAAAAAAAAAATGTTTTTAGTCGCCTGGGCTTGCCCCACATGGGGAAAGAAAAATTTACTGGTGTGTTTGGAACCCCCCCGGGGCCCCGGGGCCCTGGGCATTTCGGGGGAATCTCGGCCCGATACCCCGGAGGGGCTCACGCTGCATTCACTTATAGTGGATTGGGATAAGAATCTGGAAGTGAAGCGGAGCGGATTTGATGGTTGTGTCCACACCTCCATTGGGCAGGTAGGTAGGTCCACCTTTGGGGCCGGGGGTAAGGCCCAAAATGTAGGTAGGTCAGGGCCCCCAAATTTTAATAGGACCCCTTGGTAGGTAGGCAGGGCCCCCATTAGGCACATGGGTAAGGCCCCAGGTACTTTAGTTAGGGAGGCAGGGCCCCACATTAGTAGGAGCCTAGGTAGGTAGGCAGGGCCCCAATAGGCAGATGGGTAAGGCTCCAGGGACTGTAGGTAGGCAGGGTCCCCATTAGGCAGATGGGTAAGGCCACAGCTACAGTAGGTAGGCAGGGTCCCACATTGGTAGGAGCCTAGGTAGGTTGGCAGGAGCCCCCAAATTGGGCCCAATGGAAAAAGGGCCCGGGACTGTAGGTAGGTAGGGGGGGCCCCCAATAACAGAGGGGAAAGGGCCACAGGTTTACAGTAAAAGGCGGGTCCCACTTTGGTGGGGGTTCTAGGTAACAGGGCCCCCATTAACACTTGGGAAAGGCCCCAGGAACAGTAGGGGGGGGGGGGGGGATCCCACTTTAGTAAGAGCATAGGTAGGTAGGCAGGGCTCCCATCTTTAATAGTGGCCCCTTTTTAGCACTGAGTTTCCTCCCTTGGAGGGCGGTTTTGGGGTTGGGGGCCGGGGTTTAGGGGGGTCGGGGGGTGAAACCGCCGGGTGATTGCAAAAACCAGAGAAAGTGGGCACCAGTGCTCCGAATCCAAAAATGGCGCCCCCTCCCTTTTCTGCCTTCCCAAAGCACCGAATGCCTCGGGGGATAGTGGAGAAAATTTTTCCTTCTGTGTCTGGACTTTGAGGGCCGTGTACAACTCCCCTGGGGAATCATGCCTCAGCTCTGCTGGGAGTTGTAGTTAGAGCCGACCTCAGTGATAGTGCATGTCCTGCAGTCACCCCTGGGGGGCAGTAGCTTTTTTAGTCATAACAATAAAAAATCATTTTGTTTTTTTTCTTAAAGAAAAAAGCAGAATATAATCTGCCCCCCCCTATAATTGGCTTTGAAGAGGTGGATTTAGGCTCCTTCCCCCTTTTTTTACTGTTATGGGGGGCCCCTAAATGTTTTCATAAAATTTTAAATTGTTTTAAAACGGCGCTTTTAAACGCTTTTTCATGGAAAAATTTAACAAGTGTTTTTCTTCCTTTATTCCTAATACGGGAAAAGTCTGATTTTTCCCCCCCGTGTTCCCTGGTTTCCTCCAGTTTCCCCCACACTCCAATAACATCCTGATGCGACACTCTGGGATTCAGCCTGCGAGATCCACCGGGGACAGGGACGAGGGGACTGGGGACTTTCCTGTACTGGCTGGGAAATGCCCCTTAGAAATAATCACATCACAGATGAAATGAGGAGACCCCCCCCCATTTTTCAGGATAGCAGAAAATTGTGTTCTGTCCTTTAAACCCAGGGGTGTCAAACTGCGGCCCCCCACTTTTGGGGAAAACTACAACTCCCCATCGCTTTGTTAATCTATAACAGTGGGAATGATGGGGTTGATTTCCCAAACTTGGGGGGGGCCTCTTTTGCCCCCCTGCCTTAGCGCTTGTTCACCCCTCCCGCCGCGGCGGCGGCACCGTATTGTAACATGCACCAGGCGATGAGCAGTGTATTTCCTGCAGCCATGAGCCGGTGCCAGCAACAAAAATGTGTCTATCCCGACCCGAGAGACCTTCCTGTCTGCACGACTGCTTGTTGGATTGGACGTGTTTCTTGCTGACGACCCCTCCTGAGATGCCCTGTCCGGGCCCCCCTTAAGAGGGGGGGGCCCTGAAAAGGTAGCGCACTGAAACGGGGGGGGCAGAGGTAGCATCAATACCGGCCCTGCAGTCTGGGGGGTCCAAAAGTCCCTGCCCCAAAAAGGAAACCAACCCTTAGTGGGACTGGGAAACTGGGGGCCCATTTCTTTTTTGCAATGGGGCCCCAAAGCTTTACTTTTGCCCCCTGCTGGTGGTACTTAGGGAAAGGTCCTTTGGGGGAAACAAGAAAGTTCCATCACTGAAAGAAGCAGGCTTGTTCCCAAGGACCCATCCAACTTCAGAATTTTTGTTTAGAATTTACCAAAATTTTTAAAAACCTCCCGATTTTTCCGCAAAATGAAATGCCCCCCCCTTCCCCCTCCCCATCACCCCTGTTCCAGAGCTACAGTGTTTGTCCCGGTTCCTCACTAAGCCTCTGTGTTACATAGTTTAGCACCAATCACTGACCTCTGGGTCAATGAGCTGCAGCCAATCACGACCTCTGGGTACATGATTGCAGCCAATTCACGACCTTGTGGCACATGTTTCTGCAGCCAATCCGTTTGGGCACATGATGCCGCGCCCCTCAAATGACCTTGTGGCACTGATGCTGCAGCCAAACCTGACCTCTGTGGTCACATGTTTCTGCAGCCCTCACGACCTTGTGGCCAAGTCTGCAGCCAATCACTGGCCCGTGGTCACTGTTCGCAGCCAAACATGAGTTGTGGTCACAAGATCTGACCAATTTTACTGACTCTGTGGTCAATGTTTTGCAGCCAAAACCCGCCCCGTGGTACAAAAACTTGCCCGCGGGCCAATCCCTCCTCTGTGGGCACTTTATGGCGCCAATCACCGGTCTGTGGTCCATGATGCTGCAGCCAATCCGATTGTGGTCACATGATGCGGGCCCAAACCCCGCCTCTTGGGCACAGATGCTGCGGGCCCAAACCCGACCCGTGGTCACCGATGCTGGCAATCCTACCCCTGGTCACATGATTGCAGCCAATCACTGATTGTGGGCCTGGCTGCGCAATCACCACCCCTGTGGTCACAGATGCTGCCCCACCCCCGACTTGTGGTCATGATGCTGCAGCCAAACATGATTGGGCACATGAGCTGGGCCTCACTGCCCCCCTGGTCATGTGCGCAGCCAATCCTACCTCGTGGTCCATGATGCGCGCCCAAACACTGACCTCTGTGGTCACTGATGCTGAGCCAATCACTGCCTCTGTGGGCAATGAGCGCAGCCAACCTGCCCCTGTGGTAATGTGTGCACCAATCACTGACCTCTTTCACATGTGCTGCGCCAATCACTGGCCTCTGTGGTCACATATGCTTTCAGCCAATCACTGACCTCTGGTGGGCATATGATCTGCGGCCAATCCCTGACCTCTGGGTCACGACTGCGGGCCAATATGATTTTGGGGCCATGATGCTGCGGGCCCAAACACTGCCCCGTGGTCAAAGATCTGCGCCAAACACTGCCTTGTGGTCACAGATGCTGCGCCAATCACTGGCCCTGTGGCACTGATCGCCAACATGGCTCTGTGGTCACTATCTGCAGCCAATCACCCGGTCCTTGTGGGCAAGATGCTGCAGAAACCTACCTCTGTGGTCACGTGGCAGCCAATCACTGCCTCTGTGGGCACATGATGTGCAGCCAATTGCCTCTGTGGTTTTACTGATCGCCCAATCACCGACCCCGTGGGCACATATGCTGCAGCCATCACTGATTGTGGTCCATGATGCTGCGCCAATCCCAAACCCGTGGTCACATGATGCTGCACCCAACACGACCTCTGTGGGCACATGATGCGCCCAAACCCACCTCGTGGTCAATGATGCGCAGCAACTAATGTGGGCACATGATCTGCGGGCCAATCCCTGGGATGTGGTCACATGATGCTGAAACCCAATATGACCTCTGGGTCACAGGGATGTTCAGCAGATTAACTGCCGACCGGGTTGATCCATGAACAGGGAGTCATCAGTGAGAAACCAAAGGGCCCTTGCACCCTTAAAACGGGGGGGATGGGGAAAGGGGGAAAATTTATGGGGGGTTTTCCCTATTTTAGCCCGGGGGGTTTGGGGGGGAAGCAGGGGGCCCACAGGGAACGGGGAGCCCCCCGGGTGGCCCCCGACAGGGCAAAACCGGGGTTTTGGGCTTTTTAACTGCATATGCAACATTGGAAAAAGGCAGAAATGCAGTGAAAATGAGGCAAAAAGCAAGAGGCCGAGTATAAGACGTTTGTGCAGCCCCGGGGAAATTTAATTGTATGGGGGGGAAAAACCCCCCTAACCACCCCGGGAACAACCCCCCAAAAAAGTGGGGGCCCCCAAATAAACTCCGGGGGGGCCCCCAAAACCCTACCCCTTAAAAACAGGGGGCCCCCCAAATAAACTCCCAGGGGGGCCCCCAAAAAAACCACCCCCTTTTGGGGGCCCCTAAATAAATTTCACCCCCTTTTTGGGGGCCCTAAAGCAAGGGCTGCCCCCAAAACATCTATTAAACCTTTTCCCGGGGGGGACCCCTTTACAGTTTAAATAAAATTGGGGCCCCCCCCCAATTACTATTTCCTATTTCTTTTTCATATCAAGGGGGCCCCCCTTTTTGGGATTAGGGCCCCTGACGGGAGAAACTGCACTTTTGGCAAAAATTGCCTAACCCACCCCGGCCGACACTGGTATGAGGTTTTTAAAATTTTGGGAAAAAACCCCTTTTAAAAACCCTTTCTCCACTTTCCCCCCCCCCCCCAGGGGGAAAAATAAGTAAAATAGGGACTGGAAGCCGTATGCCCCCAACCGGGTTTAGGTAATTTTAATACGAAAGGCGTCCACGGACAAAAAAAGAAAGAAC
The DNA here is from genome assembly GCA_025379985.1 of Phyllomedusa bahiana. Lineage (NCBI taxonomy): Eukaryota > Metazoa > Chordata > Amphibia > Anura > Hylidae > Phyllomedusa > Phyllomedusa bahiana. The sequence goes on along the minus strand of JAODAL010061549.1, from coordinate 8,665 downwards.
ATAACCGGGTGATGCTTGGGCCAAAAATTTTCCCTGTTTCTTCTAAATTTTTGGCGGCAAAATTCCCAACGCCGGCCGCCGTTTTAAAAAATTGGTTCCTCGTCCTGGGGACGACGTCCCCCTTCACGCCGCGCCCCCAAATACCCTCCAACAACAGAACTGCAGAAAGAGAAGAACGGGGGAGGAAATGGGGGCCGCCCCCAACAACCTGCAGCAATTACTCCGTGCCGGGGGGGGAACCAGGACCCTTGGGCCCCACCATCTCTGAAAGCATTGGGAAGTTTGCGGGGGGGATAGATTTTCCTCTCGGCTCTGTCTACACAGCAGGGGGCTCCCGTCAGATTTTCGGTGGTTTTAGTATCTTAAAAGTGCTGAAAATCCAACGGAATAACGTCCACATCGACTTTAATACAAAAAACAACCAGCAGTTTGCAGAGGTCGTTTTCTTCTGCTGGTTTTTGGGCGTCAGCACTTTTAGGAACATGTAAAATCAAACAGAAAATTTACTATTGAAGTCTGTGTAAATCTCCGGGTGTTTTTTGGACATTTTTTCGGCGTTTTTTTTTTTGACAGTTCTGCTGAAAAATTGCCGAGGTGTTTAAACAAGGTACATGAATTTTGCATAAGTCAAAAACTGCCTAAAAAAAAAAAAAAAAAAACAGACCAAAAACCTCAACAAAAATCTAAAAAGCGCCCAAAAACTCATCAGAAACCCGGCTGCTATGGACAAAAAGCTAACAAAATACTCAGGTTCAAATCGGTTTTTGTCCTGTGTAGACCGAGCCTTTGGCCGCTAGAGGCTGCGGTTGTAAATAGTTTAATCCTATACAAGGAATCAGAGCAGCAGCAAAATCACCTCAGATACCGGAAGACTCTGACACTGGACGTAGTCGGTGAACAACAAGCTCCTCGCCCTGTTCGTCGTCGGGGCCGCCCTTCGAACCTTGGTCAGAGGCCACACTTCAACGCTGCACTCCCTGATAAAAAGACCAGAGACGGTAAAGTCTGCAGTGATGGAAGCGCCGTGGGTGGACGCCAAAAACCTACGTCTTCAACTTACACCGTTACGACTTACAGCTGTCCCCTCCTTCCACACAGAGAGTGATCGGGCATGCTGGCACTGGTAGTTCCATGTTCCATAGGAGATACTCGCTGTGAAACTACAATCTCCAGCGTGCCACAGCAGCACAGGAGGTGAAAATGAGGTGAAATCTTCTTAACAGGGGCACAGACAGCAAAACACATGTTAAAACCCTTCCCTGCATTATTCAAAACTAAAAAACAAACCTTTAGTTACATTTAATAAATATACTTGTTCTTGCTTACTGTACATACAAATTCAACTTAAAGGGGTTGTCTCACTCCATTGCTTCATCTCACCTCAGTCCTGTTTTCTTGGTTTCATGTTGAATTCAGGGGCGTGTTTACTGGCTTCCACTAGACTGCAGTAGAAGTCAGGTCTGTAGCTATAGCAACCAGTGCTTGTAGCCTATCAGGAGAAATCACACAGGTCTGTAGCTATAGTGACCAGGGCTGGCAGCCTATCAGGAGAGAATGAACAGGTCTGTAGCGACCAGTGCTGGAAGCCTATCAGGAGAGATTGACCAGGTCTGTAGCTATAGCGACCAGTGCTGGCAGTCTATCAGGAGAGATCATACAGGTCTGTAGCTATAGCAACCAGTGCTGGCAGCCTATCAGGAGAGATTAAACAGGTCTGTAACTATAGCGACCAGTGCTGGCAGCCTATCAGGAGAGAGATCACACAGGTCGGTAGTTATAGTGACCAGTGCTGGAAGCCTATCAGGAGAGATGGAGCAGGTCTGAAAGCTATGCGACCAGTGCTAGCAGTCTATCAGAGAGATCACACAGGTCTAAGCTAATAGTTGACCAGTGCTGGCAGCCTATCAGGGAGATCACACAGGTCTGTAGCTATACAACCATTGCTGGCAGCCTATCAGGAAGATTGAACAGGTCGGGGAAAGCTATAGACCAGTGCTAGCACCTATCAGGAGAGATCAGACAGGTCTGTAGCTATAGTGACCAGTGCTGGAAGCCATCAGAGAGATTGAACAGGTCTGTAGCTAAAGTGACCAGTGCTGGAAGCCTATCAGGAGAGATTGAACAGGTCTGTAGCTGTAGCGACCATTTGCGGGCGGCCTATCAGGAGAGATTGACCAGGTCCGTAGCTATAGCGACCAGTGCTGGCAGCCTATCAGGAGAGACCCAAACAGGTCTGTAGCTTACGACCAATGCTGTCAGCCTTTCAGGAGAGATCAAACAGGTCTGTAGCTATAGCAACCAGTGCTGGCAGCCTATCAGGAGAGACTGAGCATGTCTGTAGCAGTAGCGACCAGTGCTGGAAGCCAAACAGGAAAGAATGAACAGGTCTGTAGCTATAGGGGACCATGTGGGCAGCCTATCGGGAAAGGATCAAACAGGTCTGTAGCTATACAACCATGCTAGCACCCTATCAGGAGAGTTTTGAACAGGTCTGTAGCTATAGCGACCATTTGCTGGCAGCCTATCAGGAAGACTGAACAGGTCTGTAGCTATAGCACCAGTGCTAGCAGCCTATCAGGAGAGATTGAACAGGTCTGTAGCTATAGCAACCAGTGCTGGCAGACTATCTTGTTAGATGAGACATGTCTTTAGCTATAGTGACCAGTGCTGTCAGCCTATATGGAGAGATTGAACAGGTCTGTAGCTATAGCTACCAGTGCTGGCAGCCTATCAGGAGAGATTGAACAGGTCTGTAGCTATAGTGACCAGCACTGGCAGCCTATCAGGAGAGATTGAACAGGTCTGTAGCTATAGTGACCAGCACTGGCAGCCTATCAGGAGAGATTGAACAGGTCTGTAGCTATAGTGACCAGCACTGGCACCTATCAGGAGAGATTGAAACGGTCTGTAGCTATAGCGACCTGAGGAGCTGATGCAGCCCATACAAGAGGGGATATCTCAAAATAGGTCGGACACTGTTAATGGACACATATTGCAAAGTGACTCGTTTTTCCAAGATCTTTAACATAAAAAGCAGCAGCGATCCCTGTAGTGAGACGACCCCTTTAAGAGCAAACCTACAGTCTCTATAACCCATATCCTGGGAACGGCCTGTGCTGCTGTGAAACCTGCTCGTGACTTGACTTCACCTGGAACAGTGTTTCAATAAGTACCGTACAATGGTCTCCTACCATGCGACGTCCTCCACGTGGCGCTGACGATAGTTATCACTTCAATGTATTCTGGTGACGTCGCACGACCATCGTGACCGAATTCACTTATTTTCCGTGAAAATTCTTACGATCCAACGCTTACGACATCAATTTTTTGGGGGAGTGGAGAAGGTTAAGAGCACAAGCAGCGCTCCTGTCACGGTGCGGCTCGGACATGGCCGAGGATTATTATTATCATTATTATCATTTATTTTGGAGCGCCCTTGATTCCTGGGGGCTGGGCACTCGAGGCGGGTACATAAATAACATTGGTCAGACAATTACAAAGGGACAATAAGTGGCTAACAACTAGTAGAGGGAGAGAGGTCCCTGCCCGTGAGGGCTTACAATCTACAGGGGAGGGGTGAAGAGACAGAAGGTGAGGGGCAGACATGTTTGTGGGGCGGAGGAGTGCAACCTGGTTAATGTTTGGGTTTTACGCAATCCTGACGAGGTAGGTCTTCAGGTTACGTTTGAAGCCGGTGAGAGAGGGGGAGAGTCTGAGGGGTTGGGGCAGTGAGTTCCAGAGTGTGGGGGAAGCTCGAGAGAAGTCTTGGAGACGGTTGGGTGAGGAGGTGATAAGGGAGAGCAGAGGAGAAGGCCCTGTAGGAGCGGAGGTTGCGTGGGGGGCAGGGATTTAGAGATTAAGGCAAGATAATGAAGATATGAAGGGGAGAGGTTATATAGAGCCTTGTAGGTCAAAGTTGCTAGCTTGAACTGGATTCGCTGGGCAATGGGAAGCCAGTGAAGGGGATGGCTCACAATCTGATTTCTTAATGGCTCCTATAAGGTTAGGAAGACTCGGAGCGGACTGGGTGCGGTGCCCGCGCGGCTGTGACAGGACCAAGAGCGGCTGTGACCCCCCTCCCCACCCGCATCAGGGATTTTCAATTAGCTTAATGTGTGGTCAGAGACAAACACTGATAAACATTGATCCTCAGTGGCCGCTCATCCCCCCCGGGGTTCACCTGCAAATCCATGCGAGCTCACATTCAGCTAATGGAACATCCCCGACGCTCAGCCTCTGGGTGTCACCAAGAATCGTCCCATTCCCTGAAAGCAAGCAGAGGACTTGCTGCACAAATTAGAACCATTTTTTTTAGCAGGATAACATCGAAGGGGTTTCCCAAGACTTTTATACCCCCCCGCCTCTGACTACCTCCCACTGCACTAAAAAGTGACCCCCAACTGACACCTCCCATCATGGCAGGGTGTAGCAGCCGTCCTCAGCCGCACCGCGACCGCGCCGTATTCCTACCCTTATATCAATAGACCAGTTTATAATTCAGATTGTTAGCCCCAATAGGGACGAGGACGAATCTGAGTGACAGCAATCTCTGTACGACGCTGTGGAATATGTTGGCGCTATATAAATGCATAAAATCAATAAATACTATAGAACTCTATGGCCATTACCCATCTATGGCAGCTTTAGCGCCCCCTGTTAGATCTCCTCCTCGCGGCCGCTGTGCGAGACTGTTCACCTAGAGGACTCTTATAAGATCTGTGAAGGTCGATGGAGTTTTAGGTCAGGTTCACACTGTGCTTTCTGATGCATATTTTGCAGCGGTATTTGCAAGGAGTGAGGGAAGAAGTGCAGGGCGAGTCAAAAACACAAGGGAAAATGACCTATGTGAATCACCCGGCCAGTAATGGGGGAGGGGGCCTATCTTTCACTTGGAATATGCTGGGCTTCAGGTTATAGAAAAGATATAATGGAGCTAGAGAGAGTGCAAAGACAAGCAACCAAACTTATAAGAGGAATGGAGCATCTTAGAAAGAGTGCAAAGACGAGCAAACAAACTTATAAGGGTAATGGAGCATCTTAGAAAGAGTGCAAAGACGAGCAACCAAACTTATAAGGTGAATGGAGCATCTTAGAGAAAGTGCAAAGATAAGCAACCAAACTTACAAGGGAAATGGAGCATCTTAGAGAGAGTGCAAAGACGAGCATACAAACTTATAAGGGGAATGGAGCATCTTAGAGAGAGTGCAAAGACGAGCAACCAAACTTATAATGGGAATGGAGCATCTTAGAAAGAGTGCAAAGACAAGCAACCAAACTTCTAAGGGAAATGGAGCATCTTAGAGAAAGTGCAAAGACGAGCAAACAAACTTCTAAGGGGAATGGAGCATCTTAGAGAAAGTGCAAAGATGAGCAACCAAACTTCTAAGGGGAAATGGAGCATCTTAGAAAGGGTGCAAAGACGAGCAACCAAACTTATAACGGGAATGGAGCATCTTAGAGAGAGGGCAAAGACGAGCAACCAAACTTAAAAGAGAGATGGAGCATCTTAGTTATGAGGAGAAGTTAGTAGAGTTGAACTTATTTAGTCTTGAGAAAAGACGGCTTCGGGGGGGGCCCAAAATTTTAAATTATATAAATATAAAAATGGTCCCTACAAAAAGTATGGGAATTTTTTTTTCAAGTAAAGCACCCTCAAAAGACAAGGAGACATTCCCTTCAGCTGGAGATAAAAGGATTCAATCTCCAGAGGAAAAGAGCGTTCTTCACTGTAAGAACTGTGAATCTGTGGAATAGCCGCCTGAGGAGCTGGTCACAGCAGGAATAGGTGAGGGTCAGGAAAGGCTTAGATAACTACCTGGAACTAAAGAATATTGATACGTACGTAGCCATGTAACATTCTGGCTCCTGGCTGGTGGAGGCTCTGGGGTCAGAGATGGGGTCTTCCCTGGAGCTCTGGGGTCAGAGATGGGGTCTCCACTGGATCAGATTGGTTCTTGCCTTGTGTTTTCAGAGCATTCACCAGTGGAGGGGCTGGGCTTGAACTCCTTGTCTCTCTCCCTTCACCCACATTTTCCCCTCCCTTGGTTGAACTTGATGCACACATGTCTTTTTTCAATCGTACTAACTATGTAACTATGTCCGGAACACGGCCGCCATCTTGACAGCCGCCATATTGGATCAAGGGTAGGTTTTTCCCATGGGAAGGTGATCATGTCGCCGATCAAAGACGACCAGAATTGTCTCAGAAATCAATCGCCATAATCAGATCTGCAATATTTCTTGTGGTTCAAAAGTTCTCACTACAGAAAGTTGCAGCATCAGCAGCAGGAGCGGGAGCAGCAGCAGCAGGAGCAGGAGTGGGAGCAGCAGCAGCAGCAGGAGGAGCGGGAGCAGCAGCAGGAGCGGGAGCAGCAGGAGCAGGAGCGGCAGCAGGAGCAGCAGCTGGAGCGGCAGCAGCAGCAGCAGCAGGACCGGGAGCAGCAGCAGCAGCAGGAGCGGGAGCAGCAGCAGGAGCGGGAGCAGCAGCAGGAGAAGCAGGAGCGGGAGCAGCAGCAGGAGCAGGAGCGGGAGCAGCAGCAGCAGCAGGAGGGGGGAGCAGACAGCGGGGAGGGGGAACGGGAGCGCAGCAGGAGCAAAAGCGGAGGGGGGACCCAGCGGGAGCACAGCAGAGCGGGAGCTAGCGGAGGGGGAGCAAGAGCAACGCACACGGGAGCGGGAGCCATCACAGCAGCAGGGCGGGAGCGGAGCAATCATCGCAGCAGGAGCGGAGCAGCAGCAGCACGGAGCAAGCATACAGGACGGGAGCACAGGAGGGGGGGAGCAGCACAGAGCGGGGAGCAGAGCAGGAAGCAGCACAGCGGGAGCGCAGCGGGACGCAGCAGCAGCGGGAGCGGGAGCAGGAGCGAGAGCAGCAGCATCAGGTATGTGACTTGTTCAATGCGTTGTCCCGGCTGAACAAAAAGCGGGGGCCCCGGGGATCCGTCCTTATAAAACCCCATGAAGAATTGCGATTGATCGAATTCTGAGACACTTCCAGTCTTCTTAGATCGGCTACAAGACCCCCCTCCCATTGGAGACACATACCTGTAATCCAATATGGCGGCTTTCAAGATGGCGGCCATGTTCCAGACATAGCCTAGAAAATAGGCCCCTTCCCCCGCTACTTGCTGGGGTACAGTTTTCCTTTTGTTTCTGAAATTAAAGGGTGTCCCGGGACTTTTGACTCTGTATAATAGAAACCCTGTGTGAACTTGGCTTAATGGTGTAAAGCTGCATAGCAGAGACTATTAGGTGAGAGCAGCGGCGCCACGGGGGCACAGCGCCAGCACCGCCGCCCATTGCACATCACGGTAATGGCTACAGGGCGTTCACAGGAGGAACAATATGTTTAGTGCTGGAAGCTGTCGGCGGGCTATCCCTCTATTTGCCGCTCCATCTGTCTGAGCAGTGTCAGCAGCGCAATGTGCTGCGGGAGATGAATGCGGCGAGGATGGCGAAGCTGCTCGTCTGGAGTACAAAGCCGTCCCCAATCTGGCAAACACAGCTTCCTGCTGATTGTTGGAGCCGTCACATCAACTCCGCTCCCCAGGATAACCAGTCGCAGAACAGCTGTGTGTTCAGAGGACTCACCTCCCCCCGATCCTCCATCTGAAAGCCTGTGCACCACAGCACGCTCCTCCGCAGCGCAGGACAGGGATGCAGCGAGGGGACGGCGGCGCAGGACAGGGATGCAGCGATGGGACGGCGGCACAGGACAGGGGTGCACCGAGGGGACGGCGGCGCAGGACAGTGATGCAGCGAGGCGCCGGCGGCGCAGGACAGTGATGCAGCGAGGGGACGGCGGCTCAGGACAGGGGTGCTGCGAGGGGACGGCGGCGCAGGACAGGGGTGCAGCGAGGGGACGGCGGAGCAGGACAAGGGTGCAGCCCACGGGGACGGCCGCCGCAGGACAGGATGCACGAGGGGACGGCGGCGCAGACAGGGATGCACCGAGGGGACGGCGGCGCAAAAGGGCAGGGGTGTCAGCGGGGGGGACGGCGGCGCAGGACGGGTGCAGCGTGGGGAAAGGCGCCGCAGGACAGGGATGCAGCGAGGGGACGGCGGCGCAGGACAGGGTTGCAGCGAGGGGACGGCGGCGCAGGACAGGGGTGCAGCGAGGGGACGGCGGCGCAGGACAGGGATGCACCGAGGGGACGGCGCCGCAGGACAGGGATGCAGCGAGGGGACGGCGGCGCAGGACAGGGATGCACCGAGGGGACGGCGGCGCAGGACAGGGGTGCAGCGAGGGGACGGCGGTGCAGGACAAGGGTTGCAGCGAGGGGCGGGCGCCGCAGGACAGGGGTGCAGCGAGGGGACGGCGGAGCAGGACAGGGGTGCAGCGAGGGGACGGCGGAGCAGGACAGGGATGCAGCGAGGGGACGACGGAGCAGGACAGGGATGCAGCGAGGGGACGGCGGAGCAGGACAGGGATGCAGCGAGGGGACGGCGGAGCAGGACAGGGATGCAGCGAGGGGACGGGGGGAGCAGGACAGGGGTTTCAGCGAGGGACGGCGGAGCAGGACAGGGTTTCAGGCGAGGGGACGGCGGAGCAGGACAGGGGTGCAGCGAGGGGACGGCGGAGCAGGACAGGGATGCAGCGAGGGGACGGGGGAGCAGGACAGGGATGGAGCAGGGACGGCGGGCAGGACAGGGATGCAGCGAGGGG
>JAODAL010061548.1:0-20252 GCA_025379985.1 Phyllomedusa bahiana | reverse complement strand
GGGGGGCCCCAGCAAGTAGTTGATTTATAGGTGGTCAAATATTCTCTTCTTCAGGAAGAGAATATGTTTTTATCACTAATAGTAGTAGTATTTAACAACTACTAGAATGTCAGGAGCTTAGGTGAAAGCTTAAATGGTGTGCTATGTTTAAATAACTGATAAACCATGCTCCTTATTGAACAGTCTTTTCTTGCCATGACAAAATGTCCTATAAAGTTATTTTTGTGGCATTCTAGTGTAGTTTTTATTGTATAATTTTCTAAATCCACTTTTCATGTCTACGGTATTCTAAAGTTATGTTTACATGGCAACTGTAAAATGCCATATTTTTCAATCGCTGTACCATGGGTTTTGACGTAGATTTGCGCCAAAAACCGCTGTCGATTTTTGGAGTTCGAACGGCCCAGTACATAGAGCTGTACTAGAATCTGCCATAATACAGCGGATCATAGAACATGTTCTATAAATCTGACAATAGAAAATCAAAGCTGTGTAGAATACAGCTTGGGTCTTCTATTTCGGTCTATGGGCACTGGTTGCAATCAGATTTTTGAAGATATACTGAAATACTGAATGTCAGGGGCGTCGCTGCTGGTGCCACGAACCTCGCCGGGCTCCAGGCTGCTGCCGTGGGCCTGGTCTTTCTGGATGCACATACAGCTGAAGGCTTCCGTGGAGCAGAGAGCGAGCGAGAGAGCGAGCGCTCCCTGCTCTGCGAAGTTACCCAGCGAGCCGGCACAGGCAGTGTGAGTACATCATCATGCCGCCTGTGCCAGGAAGAAGACTGAGCCAAGCGGGAGCTTCAGGGAGCGGGAGAAAGGTGAGTACTGTCATTTTTTAAAAATTTTATTACCCTGCCTAATTATAATGGCAGCCATGTTACCCCGCCTAGTTATAATAGGGTCCATGCAGGGCTGTATTTACAGGTCATGCTGCCCTAGGCACTAAACCCGAATATGCCCCCATTAACAATTTGCATTACCACGCCCCTTTCACATCATGCCACACCCCTTTGTAAAAGCCACACCCACTACAACCATATAACTGCTCTAGAAGAAACTAAATTGAAGGGTTTTTCCCTCACCCAGCTTTCCTGGAGGTTGGGATTGCCTATTCAGCATCGAGGAGAGCTTGGAGATGCCGCCAAATTGAGCCCGCACCTAAACCCTTAGACTTCAACCAATATTACCACCATACAGTGACCATAATAGTGGTTTTAACACCAGTGTACACAGGCTCTAAAGACATTTAAGTGATTTTCAATGCAGTAACATCTAGGGACTCACCAGAGAGTCTCCTGTGACTGGAATTGTTCTCTTTCCTTTTCTTCTCCATCCTGCCCAGCCAAATGGGGACTTCTTCTGGCCATAACTCGTCTCTGCGGGAAAATTCCCAAACACAAACATTTTTTGAATACAAATTTCTTCAGCAAGTCTCTATTTGTGTTACCTTTGAACAAACTCTACATGGCGGGGAACGGGGGGAAAGTTATGGATTGTTTAGGTGGGGGTTTGGGGGGCCCTATAGGGTAATCTTTGGAAGGTGGTAGGGGTGTTAAGTAAAGATGAGGAGGCCCAATCCCCTTGAGGATTGGCTGAGGTTTATGGTCTTTTACTTTTTAAGAATCATATTTTTGCAGCTTAAACTCCGTCCCCTTACCCCCAAAAAATCACCCGTGGGCTGTCAAAAAGGGGGTTTGGGAAAAGGGTTTTGGAGATTGGGTACTGTATTTTTTGTGTGTTTTTTTTTTAATACGGGTTTTTCATTTTTGGGCTTTCATTTCCCACTACTTTTCCTCCCAGCGTTTGATTTTTTTCCCTTTAATAAATGGTAAAAAGAAGGCTGTTGTCGGGGAGTGTTTATTTAAATAAAATTTTTTTTGGTCTATTTTGTATCTTTTTTTTTTTCCCCTTTTAATCCCATTGTTAGTAATGGAGGAAATTTTATAGACACCTCTCTTTTACTAAAAAAAAAAATTTTTGGTTTGGGGTGTCAGCCAGCGTTGGCATTTTTCACCCCAAGGCGGGACACTAACCTTCTGTTACTATTCCCCCCCGGTTTCAAAAAACCCCGGGGGGTATGGGAAAAGAGCTGGGTAACTTAAAATTTGGGAACCCTCTAATGTAATTTTTTCACCTCTGGGGGGGATTTGAAGGCTGGTTTTTCCCTGGGGTAGGGAGGAAGGAATTTTTCCCATACTGATTATATCGGCGGGAAGCTGTAAATTTTTAAATTTGGGTTTAATTGGGGAAAAATGGGGGGCCCCCTTTACTTTTTAAAATTTTTCACAAAATTTTTTAAATTTTTTTGAGAATCCATAAATGGGTAACTACTTTAAAAAAAAAAAAAAACCCCAAAAATTTGGCGCCTATTTTTTTGATTCTCAAAAAAAAAAAAATTTCGGGAAAAAAAAAAAGCGACGTAGGGCCCAAACCCCATTTTCCAAAACCCACCCAAGGGAAAAAACCCAAAAAGCAGCACCCTGATACTATCGGGGGTTGGGAAGGTCCATGGATAGGGCCCCTTCCTTTCTAAAAATACCAGGGGTGGGACCATCACATTAGAGGGTCTGCTTTGATGGTTACCTGGTTTTTCCCAGTCCCCCTGGTGCATTAAAATCCCGGGGGGTTGAGTAGTGACAGTGGGTTAGGGGCAGCCTTGGGGGTGACAAAAACCATGCTGGTTTGATACCAAGCTCGAGCGTTTAGTAATAAAGAGGATCTGTCAGACACCCCACTACTATCACTGGGTTTAAAATGGAGAAAAAAAAAACAGATACAAAATGCAAAAAAAAACTTTTTTTAAAAATTAAACACTCTGACAACAGCCCTCTTTAACCATTTTTTTAAAAAATGGATCAAATGCTAGTCCATATAGCCCAAAAAAGGGAAAAAGCCTGAAAAAAAAAAAAAAAAAAAACACTACAAAAAAAACATGACAGCAAAAAAACTTACCCCCCCACCTTCTGAAGATCATGAGTGAGGTGATCTGCAGAAGGTGCAGGGGACAGAGTTCAGACCACAAAAATATAACCAGGGGGGTTACGGCCACCCCTGAGCACAATCTTGGGCGGTTTCCCAACCCCCCCAGGACTGGGGCTTATAAAACTGGGGCCCTTTTACTCAGTCCCCAAACCCCCCAAACCCTTTGCAACTGTTTTTGGGGGCCCTAGCACCAACACAATTTTAAAACCCCCTCCAACTATCGGGGTTTTGGGGAGTGCTTGGGGGGTTTAAAAGGGGTGGGTTTAGGTTATGGGAAAAGGTGACGGGGTGAAATACTGTAAAGGGTGTAGTCAGTACGGGCACAATTGTTATGGGAAAGGGGGGTCCAGAGTGGGGATAGGGGCTGCAGTTTGCAGCGTAACCCCGGGGTGAGTGCGCCCAAAAAACTGGGGCCCCTTTCCCCCTCTCTGACCCCACCCCACCATAACAATTGTGCTGTGGGGGCCCAGGCCTTAACAATATAACCTGCCACCTATCCCCAAAACCCCCAAAAACCCCACTTTAAAACCCCCCACAAGCCCCTTAAAAACGGGGGTTCTACATTGTGTTGAAAAATTGTTGGAGTGTTGGGAAGGGGATGGAGGTAAAGGTCGCACCTGCAGCCAATTCTGGGGGGTTTCCAGCATCTCGGGACTGTGCCCATGAATTGGGGTTTTTCTACCCCCTCTCCCCTCCCCCTCAAACCCCCAACAATTGTGCGTGCGGGCCAGGCCTACACAATATTTCACCCCCCCAAAAAAACTGACTTTAGGTTATGGGGGGGTTGGAGGACGTTTATTGTGAAAGGGGCTAGGGCTGTACAGTAAAATTGTTGTGGGTGAGAAGGGAAAGGAGGGGGGGGTAGAGGGGAAAAAGGGCCCCGGGGGGCCCGGAGGGAAAAACCCCCTTTGGGATTGCAGCATTTTGTACGGCCCCTTTTCCCCTCCCCATAACAATTTTGCCCGTTTCATTTCTAGCAACCCTTTAAAAATATACATCGCCCCCAAATATCCCCATAACAGGGTTGGGGAGGTGGGATATTGTTTAAAGGGGGGCTAGGCCCGCCCGAAAAATTGTTATGGGGGGAGGGGGGAGGTCGGAGAGGGGGAATGGGCCCAGGGTTTATGGCGCCCCTCACCCCAGGGAAAAGCAAAAGCTGGCGGCCCCCACCCCACTCAGGGGCCCCCACCCAAAATAAAATTTTTCTGTGGGGGCCCGTGCCTACAAAAAATACAAACCCCTACCTTTTCCCCATCACCCAAAACCCCAGCTTTAAACCCCCAAAACCCCCCTTAAACCCGGTTTGAGGGGGGGGGGTTTTATTATTTAGCACAATTTTTTCACTTGGGGTATTGCCCCCGTATATGTACGTGCCGCAATAAGGCCCGATGTTTTTGAAATACGCCCCCTGGGCCCGAAAAAAACTTTTTAAAAATTTAGGGGGGTTTTATGGTAGGCAAGCGCCTGGAAAGAAGTGACTGTCATTCTCTCTTGATGTAAAAATACACGGTATTGTAAAGACGGGGGGGATGGGGCATTTTTTAAAGCTTCTATGAGTTTCCCCCAGCCCCTGTATTTTCGATAAATTTTAAAAGGCCCCCGGCACCGTATACAGTTTAAAAGGGGCCCCCAGCACAGATATTAGGGAGCCGGGGCCCCCCCTTTGATAGTAGGTAGCCCGGGCCCCTTTGATAATTTGGTAGCCAGGGGCCCCCCCTTTTGATAGTAGGGACCGGGCCCCCCCTTTTTGATAGGAGGTAGGCAGGGGCCCCCCTTTTGGGTAGGAGGGAGGCAGGGCCCCCCTTTTGATAGGAGGTAGCAGGGCTCCCCCTTTTGATGGTAGGTAGCTGGGGCCCCCCCCCAGATTGTGGGGGGGAGCTGGGCCCCCCTTTTGGGTGGTAGGTGCAGGGGCCCCCCTTTTGATAGTGGTAGTTTTGGGGGGGGCCCTTTTTTTGGGAGTAGCGGGCCCCCCTTTTGATTTGGGAGGTAGCTGGGCCCCCCTTTTGATGGTACTAGCCTGGGCCCCCCTTTTTAAAAGTAGGTGCGGGGCCCCCCTTTTTTTGGTGGTAAACTGGGCCCCCCTTTTGATGGGAGGTGCTGGGCCCCCCTTTTGATTGTAGGTTGCTGGGCCCCCTTTTTGATGGTTGGTTGTGGGGCCCCCCCTTTTAAAAGTAGGTAGCGGGGCCCCCTTTTTGGGTTTGTAGGGGGCAGGGCCCCCCTTTTGATGGGAGGTAGGGGGGGGGCCCCCTTTTGAAAGGTAGGTAGCTGTGCCCCCTTTTGATAAATAGGTAAACTGGGCCCCCTTTACCATTCCTAATACCCCTCCCCAAAATCCTCCCTGCCCTGCTTCCCATTCCTAATGCCCCCCTCCCCCACCTCCTTCCTCCCGAATCACATACCTGTCCTGCAGAGTGGAAGGCCGCTGTCTTCTGCTCTTCGGTGCCATCCGGGGGCTGCTGAGGAGTGGGATGGACGCGCTGCTCTTCTCTCTCCCCGGCCGGCAGTCTTCCGCTCTTAAGTGGCGGGGGGCGCGCTGTTAGGGAGAGGAGGAGGGGCAGCGCGCCCACAGGGCCCCTTCCCCTTTCCCCGCCCGCGCACCGCGCCATGAAGGACAGGCGGGATCAGCGCAGTTTTCTATTTCTGTTGCCTTTAAAAACAGAGCCCCGGAAGGGGAAAAGGGGTCCATATGTCGCTTACCGGCGCCCGTTGTCCGCTGCCCCTCCCGAAAAAAAGAAACAGACCCGGGTGCCCCTGCCACCCAAAGAAAGGGAAACCAAAGGACCTACCTTTCTGGGGAAAATTTAAAACCCATTTACCTTTCCCACTGAGGGACCTATATTTCCCAAATTTCTTGGGAAAGGGGTTTTATAAAACCCACTTTTAAAGGGAAAAAATATGTGACTTTCCCCTCCCCCCCAGCAGAAGCCTGGTTTTTTTTAAACATTCCCCCAGTAGGTAGATAGGTATATATGTGGGTGGAAAAGTGAGGTTTTTAAAATTTTTTGTGTGGGAAATTCTGCAAAAGATGAGTCATAAATTGGGAGAGTCCGGGCCGGGGTGGAGAAGAGAAGGGAAAATGAACGACTCCGTTCAGAAAAAGACGTCTCCCGTAAGTTAATAATTTTTAAAATGAAAATTTTTGAAGAGCCCACATACAAAATAGTATCTACTACTATATGGTCACGGTTTTGGCATTAATTTATGTCTTAAGAGGCCTGTTTTACAACTAAGAGTCAATGTGTTGGTCGCCCTTTTGTCATGGGCTGGCAAATATTTTTTTGATCCCTTTTGAAGTAATAAATTTTGGGTTTTTGATAGTGTAGGGTTTTCTTAGTAACCCAAATTTTTGTATGGTTTATTTGCTCCATGTAAGGATGTATTTTTGGTGACTCTTTTTTCTAAGGTATTTTCACTGTCATCGGGGTGTGAGCGTTTTGAAAAGAAAAATTTGTCAGCGTGATTTTATTGTACAGTGGACGCTGAGGATGGGGCAGGAAACTATTTTGCTATGCAGAAAAAAAAAATGACAGGAACATAAGATTTTTGTCTGTAAAAATATATGCCGCAGTTCACAAAGAGACGTGAAAAATACCGTGTGAACCCAGCCCTTCTGGGCAAAACTTAACACAGTGGGCTCAGGCCCCAAATGTTTAGCAATGCCCCTGCTAAGTGTGCTTAAAAATCCGAAGATAAACCAGTGCTGTGGGGATGAGGCCTAAGGCATAAAAAAGACAGAAACATACTGGGGCAGATTTATAAATAGTGTCTTACTTTTAGACAGTATAAAGTTAGACTAGACAGGCTTACAATGTGCCACATTTATCATAGTGTTGATAAATCTGGTGCAGGTTAGAACTGTCTAGTCTAAGTTTTTACCCTCTTTAAGTTGGCTTACTTTTACGCCAGAATGTGGTTGCAGATTTTGTCGCATGTTTTGTTGCATTTAAGCCACGCCCCTTTCCATGTAACTATTCCCTTTTACAAAGCCACACCCCCTTGTCGGACGAGGCGCAGAAGCGCCTGAAACTGTCTAAAACACATAGTAAATAGTGAAAAGCTAGTTTTTGGTGTGCGAATTGAGCCAGAATTCTGCCGCAACTGCCGTTATAAATGTGCCCCGCTGTGTGTGAAACCAGTTTCATAGAAACACTATTAATAAAAGAAAGAAAAAACGTTAATGTATAGAAGATGGGCTACATAAGACCAGAACTCATAAGACCAGAAGCATTGCACTGTATTTCCGATTATCTTGTTGTAAATTAGCTTTACCCCTTAACGACCTTTGACGTATCCATACGTCCAGGTCGTTTGGGGGTTAACGCACCTGGACGTATGGATACGTTCTGAGGTGGCGCAAACTCTAAAGCAGAGTTCCCCGCGGATCGGGGGGGGTGTCAGCTGTTTATTACAGTGACTTTCCCGCAGCCCCTCCCCTTGCGACGCACGGAAGCGGGAGAATGCTTCCCGGGGTCTGTGCGTCACGATCCCCGGGCCGTCCCTGTGGGCAGGGCCCCCGGCTCGTGACTGACGGGTTGTATAGGAACCAGTCATAGAAACAAGATGCACTGATTCCTATTGAATGGAGATCTAAAGATCTTCATTCAAATCCCCTAGGGGGAAAAGTAAATAAAAATGTAAAAAAGTAAAAAAAAGTAAAAAAAAAGTGAAAAACAAGTACAAACCAAACACGAAAAATAAAAAAAAAAATACTTTTACACCCCCCTTTTCCCCTTTACAAAACCCAATCCCCCCCAAAAAAGATCAAAAAATAAAAAAGAACCCATATTTGGTATGCGCGTGCTAACGACCTCCCCTTTAAAAACCCTGTCTTTTAAATTAACCTGTCGGTGAAGGCCTTTAAAAAAAAAAAAAAAAAATAAAAATTTAAAGATTATTGTTCATCCGCAGCACAAAAAGGGGAATAAAAACGATCAAAAAATCCTAAAAACCCCAAAGTTGTCCAAAAAAAAACGTCAGTTCATCCCGCAAAAAAAAAAAATCCTTTAAAGCCTGTATACGGAAAAATAAAAAATGATAGTTTCCAGAAGATAGGATGCATAAATATTGTTTTACCCCACTAAAAACACTTTTTTTTTTTAAAAGTCCCAAAACATAAAAAAACTTTAAAAATAGGGTATCCCCCATAATCGTGCGACCAAAGGAAAAGCTAACTTATCCCGGTATGCCGGTGAGCCTGTTAAAAAAAAAAAATAAAAAAACACTACTAGGTTGCAGTTTTTTCTTCACCCGGGGCCCCCAAAAAAAAGGGTTTTTAAAAAGCGATCAAAAAGCCTTTCCCCCAAAAATGTTTAAATAATAAAAAGTCAATCATCTCGAAAAAAAAAAAGTCCCTACACGCTCCAAAGACAGAAAAACTTAAAAGTTAGGCTCTCAGAATATGGCGATGCAAAAAACGTGTTTTCCTGGTTGAATAAAAAGTTTTTTTGTATTGTAAAAAGCAGAAAAAAATAAAAAAATATACAAATTGGGTATCTTTTGAAATCTTTTGACCTGCTGAGTAAAGTCCCATGCATATATACGTAAAGTGCCCGCTATAAAAAATAAAAAAAAAAAAACACTACAAGATTGCTGTATTTTTTTCAAAAATTCAAAAAAAATTTAAATAAAATAGCATCATTAACTAGCATATATGCACCCCTATAATGGTCCAATAAAAACTTAATCATCCGCAAAAAAAAAAGCCCATAACAGCTCTGCCCAGCAAAAAAAAAAAAAGTTAGGGCTGTAGAATGGACAACAAAAAAAACCAATTTTTTATAGATGTTTTTCTATTTTTAAAAAAGTAAAAAAACAGAAAAAACTAATAAAATCTATATCATTGAAATTTGTTATGCCCCCCATAGAAAAGTTTACATTTTTAACTGCACGGCGAATGCTGTAAAATTGAAACTCAAAAAAAAAAGGGAAAGAACTGGTTTTTCCTCCTTTTTCATTGCCCAATGCTAAAAAAAAAACTATGGGAAAACCCCTGCATCCAAAATGCACAGTACACCCTAGTGGATCCCCGAGGGTGTTGAATCCAAAATGGGGCGACTTTGGAAGGTTTCGCTGTTCGCTACTTTGGGGGCTTTGCAAATGCGACATGGCCCCCCAAAAACTGGTTCCAAAAGCCCAAATGGGCTCCCTCCCTTTACGCCCGCCATGCGCCCCCAAAAGAGTTTACCCCAATGTAGGGTATTGCCGAACTTTGGAAAAAATTGTTAAAAAAGTTTTAGGGTTCTTTTTTCCAGGTTCCTGTATATATGAAAATTTTTAAGTTTAAAAAATTTAGTTATTGAAAAAAAAAAATTTTTTTTTTTTACAGCCTTATGCTAAAAAAAAAATTGTGAATACCTGTGGGGCTTTATACTCAATGCACCCCTGGATATATTCTTAAGCGGTGTAGTTTTTATATGCGGTCTATTTAGGGGTGTTTATTAAGTTTTGCACCTTAGGGTGTCCCCCAAACCTGAAATGGATTCAATAAAATCGTATTGAAAATGAGCCCAGAGTATAGTGTTGTCCCTTTTGGGGCTTATGGGTGGCCAAATAATGCATAGGGCCAATATGGGAATCTCTAAAACGGCGACCTGGGGAATTTTTATTTGTTGCATTTTTCCTAGTCACATTTACCCTATTCCAGTGAATAAGGATAAATATTGAAAAATCTGCAAAAAAAGTGAAATTTTGAATTTCACTCCACTTTCTTTAAAATTTTTGTGAAATATCTGAAGGGTTATAAACTTCCCAAAAAAGTGTTGTAAATAGGGTTAAGGGTCTGTTTCTCAGATGGCACATTATGGGGGTATCTAAATGCAGGGCCCCTCAAAGCCCGCAGAATGGAGTGGGCCTAAAAAAAAAGTTATTTCCAAAAATTTTTTGAAAAAGTGAGAAATTACTATACATTTCTAAGCCCCCTTTAAAGTCGCAAAAAAAAAAAGACATTAAAAAATGAGCCCAACCCATAGTGGGGGCATATGGTAGTGTGTTTTAATATTTTGTGGTGAATAATTATCTGTCTGCAACAAAATTTTGCACTTTTTTAAAATGCAAATTTTCAAATTTTCATGAAATTTTGATATTTTTCCAAAAAAACAAGGTTGTATGGATAAAATTTTTACTAACTTAAAGACAATGTGTCACGAGAAAACAATCTCTGAATCAATGAATAGGGAAAAAAAGTCAAAAAGATATTCTCATAAATGACACATGTCGATTTTTTAAATTGGGGTGTGTCAGGAAGGTCAAAACAGGCTGGGTCCTTAAAGGGTTAACAAACCTTCTGTCACTATATTTTTAAAAATTTGTGAATTAAAAAAATTGTCCAAATGTAGTAGTGGGTGATTTACATTTTGTTAGGATGAACAGTTATACAGATTAAAAACTAAAACAATAGACAAATAGCTGATATTTTCCCCACTGACTAAAGAATGTAGGAAACTGGTTTTGATTGAAGCCTGGAGAAGTAGGGAAAAGGGGTAACCAGTTTTCTTGTTATCATAGGTTGCAAAAACCATGTTAAAAGATCGGTCTTTAGTGATTTTTGGTCTCTTTTTAATACACAAAGTACAGTTAGTTTCTGATCATAGGCCAATGGTTTTTGAGATTAAGTAACAAAAGATACAACTTAAACAGAAAAATATATAAAGAGACTTACCCCCATACAGTGAAGCCTCTTTTATTCCAAACAACAAGACAAAGCATAAATGGGACAAACAAAGATTTCATTAAAAGTACAAAATAAGATGGTTTTGGGCTTCTCCACACAGATTTCCTTACATGCATGAAAAATGCATTTTAAGACACCAAGTTTTTTTTCACACAGTCGAGTCACATTATTATTTCTACATACGGTGTCTGCAGTTGCTTGGTGTGTATGTAAGGCTACAGTCTAAATTAGTCACATCACTTTATACTCCTTTCAATTTTAAAGATTTAGGCGTAGCGACATAACAAGGGATCCTGTTTAGCCCTTGAGAAAGGGAGTGTGTCCCCTAAAGCATTGCGGGTGTTATCCAGGATGTGAAGAGGACTGCTCCAGGAGAGGTTTCAGCTCGCTATCAAGATTGAGATGGTTTCATACCACTACTGACTGTATATATGCTAAATGCACAAAAATTGAAGCATAAAAATTTGCAGGATATACATGATATGTATGGTGATTTAAACCTATGCTGTAGTATGTAAGGAAAAGTAAAACCGGTGTTCTTGAAAATGAAAAAGAAGTGAAGTGTCATTAATGTGGCTTCTTAATTTATGATGTATATGTAAGGCTGTCTGGACACATATCCTTCATTGCTGTCATGGATAAAAGAGGTGCTTTATCAGAGTTGTATGAAGGGAGGATTATTGGCTTTCAGGTCAAGAGTTGGCAGTATGTCTAAAACTGTTCAGTTTGTGAAGTGTTCATGTGCTGCTGTGGTAAAAGTGTATTGAAAGTGGACACATGGAACCATTGTGAATGAATGACATGCAGGATGGACCAACATGGACCACCAAAATGAAACAGAGGGCTACCAGACGTGTGTCTAAAACACCAGTTCAGTAAACTCTACTTTATATGGGGCTTAAAAGCAGATGGATGGTCACTGCACCTCTGCCTACAAAGTTGCATTTTAAGTTAAAGCTTCAATTTTCATGACAGTATCAGAATTTAACCTCCACTAATTGGCAAAGGGTTGCCTTCTCCAAAAAGTCCCATTTTCTGTTAGATCGAATGGATTTTGGCAAGAAACATCAGAGAACAAACACCCTGCAACCATTGCTGGAATAGTACAAGCTAGTGGTGGCAGTATTATGGTCTGGGGAACGTTTTTGTGCAACTTATTGTATGAATCCATCATTGCAGATCACATACACCCATACATGCTGATTGTCTTTCCTAGGGCAGATAATGTGACTTGTCACAAGGCTAGAAGTGTTTGACATTTGTTAGAAGAGCATAACCAAGACTACTCTGATCCTCTAGTCCTTAGACTTGAACATAATTAAGCATTTGTGAAACCACCTCAATCAGTGAATTGGCTTTATGAAGCCTCCCCGATGCACCTTCTAGCAGTTGTGGTGTGCTCTTCAGTCAGCATGGCTCCAGATACCTGTGACAATCTACTAGAAGCGTACTGAGTCACTCCCAGCCTGCTTAGCTACTGTACAGTACATACGTTTTAGATGGCATGTTTTATTTTGTGTGATACAGTATTGTACATGCAATTCTTCTGCAATTTTTTCTAGACCTATAAAAATTAATATGGCAAAACTCCAAAAATGAAACAAACACACTGGGGCAGATTTATCAATACTGTCAGACTTTTAGACAGTGTAAACTTAGGGCTTGTTCACACGAAGTTTTCACTCTGTGTTACAAGCGCTTTTTAGATCCGTCTTGGGGACCGATAGAGCGGACCCCAAGATGGATCTAACAATTAGCAGTGAGATTATCACTGCTGTCTATGACGAACACGCAGCGGCGTTCACATGACAGATCGCCGCTGCGAGTTTCAAAAGCGCAGCTTGGCTCCGTCTTGAAAAAGAGGGATCTAAAAAGGGGTTGTAACAGGGGTAAAATCTTTGTGAACAAGCCCTTAGACTAGACAGTCTTACAATGCGCTACATTTATTATTATTATTGTTATTATTATTTATTTTAAAGCGCCATTAGTTCCAGGGTGCTGTACATTCAGGGGGGATTACATACATAACATAGGTCCAAAAAACAAATTTAAAATGACAACAAAAATGACTACCACTAGTACAAGGGAAGGGGAAAACCCGGCTTTAAAACTTACAATCTGCAGGGGAAGGTGGGGTGGATAGTGACGGGCGGGTTATTGTAGGTAATAGGCAACCCTGAAAGAGATGCTTTTGAGGTATGAAGGGGGAAGAGACTCGATATGTTGGGGGAAGTGAGTTCCAAGAGTATGGGAAGCAGAGAGAAGTTTTGGAGCTTTTTTGTGAGGCCCTTTTAAAAAGGAAGAAGAGAAAATCCTGGGGACCGGATATTGCGTGAGGGGAGGATCTAGAGTTTAAGGCAAAAATGTAATGGGGGGAAAGATTATGGAGGCCTTGTAATTTGGAAAGTAACTTAACGGGATTCGCTGGGAAGGGGTAACCAGTGCAGGGATTGGCAAGGGGGGGGGAAGAGAAGTGTGGGGGGAGAGAGGTGAATCAGAGGGGGCAGAGTAAGTATTTTTGGGGGGAGCAAGAGTGCTAGAAGGAGGTACAGAAAAAGGTTTTTTTTTAGTAGTCTGGGGGGAGATGACAAGGGAGGGGCCAGCATTTTGTAATACCAAAGTTAAGGAATGAGCAATTCGGAT
Organism: Phyllomedusa bahiana; assembly: GCA_025379985.1. Lineage (NCBI taxonomy): Eukaryota > Metazoa > Chordata > Amphibia > Anura > Hylidae > Phyllomedusa > Phyllomedusa bahiana. The sequence continues at coordinate 6,956 of JAODAL010061548.1, read as the reverse complement.
TTATCTTTCAGATGGAGGTGGCAGGAAGGTAAGGGGGCTTAGATGTGGGGTTTTGAAAGAAAAAGGAGAAGTCAAAATTTTATCCAAGGCAGCAATTTGGGGGGCCAGGAGGTGGGAAACTTGTGTGATAGAGAGATCGGGTGGGGGATAGAGTGGGATGGTGGAAAGTTGATTAATTCAGTTTTCTCCACATTTAGTTTTGGGAGACATGAAGAAAAGAAGGAGGATATGGACGATAAACAGTCTGGGATCTGGGAGAGCAGAGAGTTTAAATCTGGGCGGGAGATGTAAAGTTGGGTGTCGTCAGCAGGTGGTATTGAAAGCCATGTGATGCCATGAGTTGACCCAGGCCAAGTGTAGATAGAGAAGAGTAGTGGGCCTAGGATGGACCCCTGACGGACACCAACAGAGATCGGGCGAGAGGAGGAGGTGGTGCAAGAGTGAGAGATGCTGAATGTCCGATCAGTGAGGTATGAGGAAAGGGCCAAGTACATGATGCCGGGGGAGAGAGGATTTGCTACATGACTGAATGGTTGACAGTGTCAAGGCGGAGGACAATTCTAAGAGGAGAAGGGCAGAGTAGTGTTGTGAGGCTTAAGCATTTACTAGGTTATTGGTGACTTTGGTTAGGATGGTTTCAGTAAGGTTATGGGAGAAGAAGGAGGATGTGGATGATTGACAGTCTGGGATATGGGTGAGTAGAGAGCAAACATCTGGGCGGGAGATGTAAAGTTGGATGTCATCAGCATACAGGTGGTATTAAAAGCCATGCAATGCTATGAGCTAACCTAGGCCAAGAGTGTAGATAGAGAAAAGTAAGGGGACCCAGGTCTGACTACTGGGGGACACTAACAGAGAGAGCGCTAGAAGAGGAGATGTGCAAGAGTGAGAGACACTGTCCGAGATATGAGGAGATCCAGGAAAGGAAATTTGTAGCAGAAGGGAATGGTCAACAGTGTCAAAAGCAGAGTACAAATCTAGGAGATGAAGGACAAAATAGTGGTGTGAAGCTTTGTCAGTTACTTGATTGTTGGTGACTTTGGTTAGGGCAGTTTCGGGAGAGTGGCAGGATCGGAAACTGGATTGCAGCGGGTCAAGAAGAGGGTAAATGTACAAAAGATGTACCAAAACTGGGAAATTGCATCGGGGAAAGATACCGAGGAGAACCGGGAAAGGAAACTGTCCCAGTGGGGAGCAACAGTAGGAAGATACCAAGGGTTTGGGTCAAGAGGCTGGTGCAGCAGTGGAAAGGGGTGGCAAGACGTAGTGAGTCATAAAACCAATTGCTTAGGTACTGGAGCTTAAAAGAGTGTTCCTTGTACAACAAGTCCTGAATACAGTACAGAGAAACATAGCCACAGTAGACAGAACAGAGGTAATCAGAAACACAGAAAGAGAAAAACATCAAAACATAGCAAAAGCAAAATTGTATTCGGACCAAATTTATTTTAAGGAAATCGAAATGGGCATTTGAAAACGGAGAGGCAAGTCAGGGAAACCCAAATTGGGGATATTAAGTTGAGCTTTCTCTGATCTACCATTTATTCAAGAGCATTATTTTCCCCTGTATTCCTCTGGCTGTTTAAGAGCAAGTCTCCACTGACTACCTAGAATCTCATATTGTATCCCCACACTGCTTAGCGCAAAATATTAGTTCTAAGATAAAGTGTAACCATAGGCAACAAGCTACAAACATCACATTTTGTGCCATTAAGTGGAAAGAGATTATGTGGAAAACTACTGAATAGATTAAACTACTATGTATTTCTACTTTGTAATGCACATTTTTGATAAGAGTCAAATGTTGTATACAGGAATAGTGATGAGTGAACAGTAAAATGTTCGAGTTCAAGGAATTTTCCAACAGTGGGGGGGGTTGTGCGGTTTCGAAGTTTGGTGTGAACTAAAAACCCCCATTAAACCCAATTGGGAACATGTTTGAGTTAATTTTTATGCCTATACAGGTGAGGGGGAAGTTTTATAATTACCATCCAAAACAGTAAACTGGATTTGGAAAAACTTTGTGATGAAAATTTGGCCTAAGAGTGACAGAAAAAAAAATTGGAGGTTTTAAAAAATAATTCCTTTTAATGAATAATGAAAAATGAGGAGAGTTTCCACAGGGGGATAGCACAGGGGGTGCAGCGGTTCGTTTGCTAAGGGGTCTGCATCCTGATGGGGCCCAAAAGCCCCTTTGAACATAAAAACACCAGTTGGAAATGGCACATGGTAACTGGCAGGAGCCCTATTTTCCCGCTTTTTGCACCAGGGTCCACAAGAACTTCAGTTTACCTCTGCTTGCAAGCTTTGTTTTACTTGTGATATGTATGTTTTGGCAGCAAGAACATTCAACGGGGAACATGGAGGTTCAGCTGCAGTGGGTTGTTTATAAGGGTGCAGCGAGAAAGGAAGGCCGCTATGGGGCTCTGCATGCCTGCGTGGGGCCAAAAGCCCCTTCTGTTCACATCCAGAAGATTGACTGTATTGAAATGGCCTAGTAACTGGGCTGAGATGCAATAGGGGCAGGTACGGGCAGTACTCTGTCAGGGGCCCTAAGAATCAAAAAAGGGGGCCTATGATTATGTTAAAAAATAGAAACTAATAGAATGAGTAGAGTCCACAGTTTGATTTGGCTGTATGGGGCCTGAACTCCTGGTTTATAGTATGACTTGAGTGGCAGGCCTGTAACTGGGGGAAGGGTACGGTTCATTTCACATATGCAACCCGGCCCACGAACTTAAACTGTAAACTCTGGCAGGCTGGACTAGATTAGACGGCTTAGCGCAGTACCATAGGTGGCAGCAAGATACCATGCCAATGGGAAAAACATTGAGGTTCAGGATAACAGGGACTCTTAGGTACGTTTGCTTGGTTGTCAGGTGGAGGTGTTGTAAAAAAAATACAGCTTTGAAGGCTCAAGGAGGGAGGAGAAGGAGGAATATGCAAGTGCACATCTATGGTCATACAGTGTCTTTTTCTCAAAATAAATTCAGCCGGTAAGGACTTGTAATTCTAGCGTTGGGCAGCAGTAGAATACAATTTGGAAGAAGCAGGCACAGGAAAGATACAGACATTGATATGTGGGTAGTTTAAATGTGTATTTCACATTTTCAAGAAGACATGCTACACACGTTTTTTTTTTAACTATGTCGCAGTGACATCAAGCAACCGGTGCAACGCAAAAGTGGTTAGAGATCCAAGTGATTCATTTCTATGAGAAATGTCAAACGATCAACATTTGTCAGGGAGAAGACGGGATACGTTTGGTAGATATCACCCTGCAGCTGTGCTGAATGTGCGTTCTGAGATATAGCGCTGGCGGTGGGCAGGATAACTAACTTATATGGCATGTCGAAGCAATCTAGGCTCCATTCATCCAGTTTGGACACCAAAGTTGAATGGGGTCCAAAAAACATCTGATGGTTGAGCTGAAGGTAGTCCATGATCCATGGTTTTTAAGGCAGTTCTCTGTGTGTGATCTGAATTGCTGGCTCTCTGACTTGCAGGTTGTTGGTGAGGTGTGAAAATTGAATGCCAAAAATGTCTCTACAGTAGGGGTTCTGCTCCACACTGCGGAAGACACAAGCAAAAGATGTCTTCGAATTAGTCTCAATGAGAGACAGTGCCTAAAAATCTTGCGATTTTACTTCAATTTTTTTGGTGGGTGGAAGGAAAGATTGCTCACTTTTGTCTTGTATCCATGGATCAAGGAGGGTGGCACTCAGTAATCGCTGTTCATTTTTATTGCCTTGATGCGTGGGATAAGGTGCAGGATTAATGTAGCAATCGTGTGAGGAGTTGCTGCCGGAATCTACCAAGCCTTGGAGGTGGGGGCATTAACGGGATCTTCCTCTTTTCCTCCTCTATGTTATGCTGTGCATACTTCTTAGGACGTGAAGGATTATCTGATACCAGTTGCGTCCATCCTGCTTCTCATCCTCCTCCACCTAATCATCTGGACCATCACAAAGCCTGGCTAGCCTCATGCGCTAAATCTCGCTGTCCTGAATACTGCCATACGAACCTAGAACCACCGCCTAAAGAAGACCTATACAATGCGAAACAGTTGGGCTTTATTAGAGACATCCTCCGGTGAGTAAGGATCTGTGTCCGCTCCTTCCTCCTCCATCACTACGTTGGGACCTGATGCCACAGAGTCCTAAACGCTTGTTCCAGTATGAAAATATAACCAAAAAGGCAAAAAAAAAAAACAATGAAAAAAAAATAAAACAAAAAAAAAAGACATAAATATAAAAAACCACTCCCTAAAAAAACGGGTCATGCTGAAAGGGCATCGTCCTGATGACTCATTTTGGGTGGCGTCTTTAAAATGCAGGATGGGCAGACGATCCTTCACCTGTATCCTCTCGTATGGGTTCAACACCCCCTCGAGGTCTCACACCACTGCTTGTCAGAGCCATACACATTTGGCATTACTGATAATGGCCATTACACTTGTGCCCCGCAATCGCTGGAGCACTGTGGACGGTGCAATTGAAATAGACACTGCTGCCAGTCGCAGCGAAGGCAGGGTGTGAATGGGAGGTGTGAGTAAAGACCTCGAGCTCTCTCCTCTTCAGCAGACCGTCAAGACCCGGGTAAGGCGTCTTGAGAAATTTCTGCACAACCAGGTTCATGACATGTGCCCAGGCATATAGGGATAGTGTGTACGTCTACCGATCTTACGCGGGCCGCGGAGATGGCTCCCATTGTCGCTCAGGCAACCTTTGCCAGGCGACAGGTTCTTTGCTCCCAGAGCCATGGTCGATCTGGAGTGCGCAGAGGCTGTCACAGATCTTTGACCTGTGTGGTTGACTCTGGTCTCCAAGACATAATTAAATTTAGAGATACTCGGTCTCGGTTACTCTTGGCGTGTGATGCTACTCGTCGAGGTTTGCGGGATGTGGACTCTGCACCATCCAGCAGTGTGTTGGAGAGGTGTCGGCACAGACCCATCCCAGAGGCACTTGTCAATCCACATTAATCACGCAGTGGAGCAGTACAGGGAGAATTTATGCCCTTGACCGTTGCTTTACTATGTCCAATGTGTCTGTAGTGGGACTTTGGTGGACACAGATGCAGCCAACGCGCTGGAGATATTTTCTGCAAGGTGGCGGGCCAGGGCAGGGACAGCTTTTCTTGCAAAGAAATACCTGCTTGGCATCTGATATTGGGGGAATGCCAGGGCCATGACGTGGCGGAACCCAGGCAGAAAGGCAACATTTCCAAGGCCAACTGCCAGGCAATGCTGACATTCAGGCTTTTGACTTTGGGATGGTTGGGGTGAAAGCATGTCTTAGGCTCCCACACCTGGCACAAAGTAGCTGGCTGGTGGACTGGCTGCTATATGGAGTGCAGGTCACACTGGTGGAAGGGGAAGGTGTAGGCTGTGTGGCTGGTGGTGGAAATCGTCCGAAAGTATCTAGGACTGGGGATGGTGCTTGCTCATGCTGCTCCAGCACATCGGCAGCAGAGGACCGCTTAGGCTTGGAAGTGGCGGAGGAGGAGGAGGCAGAAGATGTCACAGTGGTTGGAAGCCCAGGACCTGTGTGGCCTTTTTTCTCCAAGCAACTATTCCAATTCATGCTTTCCATGCATGTGCCTGTTCATGCTCGTAGTGCTTAAATTATTTTCATTCTTTCCTCTACTGACGCGTTGACTGCAAATCCGGCATATGACATTATTCGGCGAATCTGAGGCTTGATTGAAAAAGGCTCAGGCTTCACAGGTCCTAGACCTCTTCGACTGTGAAAATCTAGTACCAGTGTTCCCGCTGCCACTACTGACCATGGCTGGTGGAGTAATGTCAGTGGACTTGTGCGACCACCTTCTCCCTTTCTGAGGTTGGACCCGCACTGACACTACCCTATCATCCCCTCCTCCACTGATAATTTCGCTGCCAGTGCTGCTCAAAAGACCCCCGTTGGATCCACAATGTCATCATCATACGGGACTTCCTCTTCCCGACAGTCTACTCTCAAGTTTCGGGCATAAGCCCCAGGCACTGCGAGGACATTGCTGACCCCCTCATTTTCTGCCGAGGACCAGCTTCTTTCCTCCCTGAGGGCATCAGCGCTGGCGTCAGAGTAGACAAAATATCCTCTTGGCCTCGATTGTGAGACGATTACGGGCGCTATCGTCATTATCAAGACCCATTTCGTAGTCGATTTTAAAAGTTTTTTCGCTATGCCTTAAAGGGGATGGGAGGGAAAGGGCAACCCTTCATTCCACGCAAAAAGGGCTGGAGAAGCTGGAATTAACATTTCCCCAACAGTAATGGATATGTTTCTAAAACTTAGGCAACACACTTAGGTTTAAAAGCCACGAAAAAAAGTCACAGACCCCTTCACTATCCCCGTCTTGTCCACGATGACCTTAAAAACCCCATTTACCCAAAAATTAAAAAAGTGCCAGAAAGGGAGTATTATTTGAAACCCCTTTTCTTGACGGTTTTGATATACCTGTCCTGTCCCAGTATGACCATTAAACGTCTGACCCACAGATTAAAAAGTGCCGGGAAAAAAGGGTCTTTCAAACCCCTTTTTTTTTGAAATGGACATTGACTAACATTCCTTAACGCAGCATACCATCAAACCTGCATGGCCCACAGATTAAAAAATGCCGGAAAAAAAGGGGTTTTCAACCCCATTTTAGTTTCACTGGGCATAGACTTCCCCTTTGGCTGCCGATGACCATTAAAACCCGTCTGCCCACAGATTAAAAAAGGCCGGAAAAAGGAGTCTTTTAACCACCATTTTAGTTGAAAGGAAATAGACTATACCCGTTTGGGGCCCCAGCTGAGCCCCAAACCTGATGACCCCAGATTTAAAAACTGCCCGGAAAAAGGGGTCTTTGAACCACCATTTTGTTGAACTGGGCATAGAATATCCCTGTCCTGTACCGCAGTTTGACCATTAAACCTGTCTGACCCACAGAAAAAAGTGCAAAAAAAAAGG
>JAODAL010061547.1:0-20252 GCA_025379985.1 Phyllomedusa bahiana | reverse complement strand
GTTTTATTATTAACATTTTCTGTTGAAATATTATTTTGATGTTGGGCAGCCTGAACTTATTAGGATACAGATCTTTTCTAGTAACTGCAGGTCTATTTGTTAGGTGCAAAACTCCACTTTTATTATCAGTATACATTTCAGATAGGTGTTTTTTTTCACTTTTGGTCAGTCAAGCTTTGTTGATAGAGGTACCTTGCACTTAAATTTGAATCCAGCAATTTTGTAGTCACCACAGGTATATTGATAGGTGCCAAAAATACCTTTTGTTATCAGTATACATTTCATACGTGTTTTTTTCATTTTGGCGCAGGCCAGCTTTGTTCATAGAGAGCTCCCTTTTGCAGTTTAAATTTTAATCATGCAATTTTGTAGTCACCACAGTGTTTGATAGGTGCCAAAAATACCTTTTATTATCCGTATACATTTCAGATAGGTGTTTTTTTTCACTTTTGGTCAGTCAAGCTCCTTTGATAGAGGTACCTTGCATTTAAATTTGAATCCAGCAATTTTGTAGTCACAACAGGTGTATTGATAGGTGCCAAAAATACCTTTTATTATCCGTATACATTTCAGATACGTGTTTTTTCACTTTTGCCCAGTCCAGCTTTGTTGATAGGCCCCTTTCAGATTTTAAAAAAGGTGATTTCTGTGGGGTTTAAGTAGTGTCAAAAAGGGCTCCAGGGCTGGCACAATTGCACAATTTGGGGCTTAAATTTTTCTGGGCGGGAGCACTATGGGGTCGCATCTTTTGATCTCCGGGGGAGTCTGTCCCTAATCACTGAAGAAGGATTTGGAGGAAAAATGAAACCATTGAATTGATTGGATGAATCACTCTCAGAAGCCAGGAGGGCAAATGTCTTCTAAACTAAGAAGTGTTTTGGGGAGGATTAGGACATTTTTATTACTTATGGGGTGTGCGGACGAATTAACACATCTACACCCTGTAAGAAATACCTTTAAAAACTGCAGGAGGGGTGTTTTGTTGTATGTTACACACTTGAAAAAAAAGCAAAATGGTAATAATGTAAAACTATAAATAAAACTTCCCTAAATAAATTCTGTAAACAAATGTCAGTTACCAAAAAATATACCAAATGAGAGTCACTGAACAAAATAGCATAGTGCCACTTTGTGATCTTGGGTCAAACAGGTTTAGGGTCATGCTGTGTTTTCAGGAAAAGGTATAGTCAATGTCCAGTGAAACTAAAATGGTGGTTGAAAGACTCCTTTTTCCGGCACTTTTTAAATCTGGGGGTCATGCAGGTTTGGGGCTCATGCTGTGGCTCAGGACAGGGATAGTCAATTTCCAGTGAAACTAAAATGGTGGTTGAAAGACTCCTTTTTTTGGCACTTTTTTAATATGGGGGTCATGCAGGTTTGGGGCTCATGCTGCGTTCCAGGACAGGGATAGTCAATTTCCAGTTCATGTAAAATGATGGTTCAAATAATACTGCCTTCTGGCATTTTTAAATTTGTGGGCCCTTTGCAGTTTAAGGCTCATGCTGTGGTACAAGACGGGGATAGTGAATGGTGTGTGACTTTTTTCTGTGACTTTATAACCTAAGTTGTATTGCCTAAGATGTACAACGTATCCATTTTGACTGTTGGGGATGTTAATTCCAGCTTCTCCAGCGCGGGTTTGGTGGAAAAATGAAGGTGTTGTTGCTCTCCCATAGACTTTAATGATCATCGGCGATAATCTATTATCGACTATCGGAAACCGTCTTGATAATTGCCAATATCGACTATCGACAAGATGACGATAGTCAACGTAATCGCTCATCAATAAAAATGAGTAGAGATGAGCGAACAGTAAAATGTTCGAGTTCTAGACGAACTTCGACCATTAGTGGGTTCGATGCTAGGTTCTATTCGAACTTGAACTAGAACACCAATAAAGTCAATGGGAGAAGATGTTCAGGTTAATTTTTATTCCTATACAGGTGAGGAGAAGCTGTAATTACCATCCAGAACAATAAACTGGATACGTGGAACAACTTAGTGAAGAAAATTTGGATCTTAGAGTGACAGAAAAAAATTGAGAGGCAAAAATACTTAATTCCTTTCAATGGCTAACTGAGAAGATGAGGACAGCTTGCAAGCAGGGGTGTAGCTATAAGAGGTGCAACCACTGTTTAAAAGATATTTCTTTGTATAGGAGATTTGGAAACTGTGTGTTATACAATAACACAACCCCTGAAACTGCAAAAATGAACTTTTCTCTTCTAAGAATAATTTTCACCAACCAACCACTATTTAGAATATATTTCTTTCTATAGGAAAACTGGAGACGGTGTGTTATCAAATGATTTCACCCCAATACTGAAACACAGAAATTTTAGGCACTGAGTATGATTTAGCAAATTCAAATACTCTGTATAATATATATCCATGTATAGGAGAGTTAGACGTTATGTGAGCCTGCAAATGACGCCAAAAAGCTTATGGGTGTGGAAAAGATGCAGCCAGTAATAACAAACTCCCTAACTATTGCTGTCTATGGAGAGGAAAATACTATCTAACTAAGAGCAGTCTGTACAGTATAGAGAGTAACTAAAAATTTGGCGTTCAAAAAAGGCAATACAGTAAATATATTAACTTGGTCATGTTATTTTAGTAACCAATGAGAGCCCTACACCTCAGTAATGACATTTTTGACACTTCTCTGTGCTCTACACTGATTGCAGAGAGGCATTTGGATGGCCACCAAAAGTGCAGAAAGCTGCTGAAAATGAAACTGAAATGGCGTGTTGAACTAGAACTAGAACTTTACTCGAATAAACTGTTCGGTTCAAGTTCTAAAAAATCGAGATGTTCTTTTTGAACTTACTTTTCTAGAATGGTCGATCAACACTAAAAATGAGAACTAAAGTTTGCATTGGCATTTTTCTTTTTATTATTATAATGAATTTGATATCCTTTTGTTGCTATATTATCTCCTACATTTCCAGTATCAGTACTCACTGTCGGGTTTATCCTCCTTTGGTGTACACTTGATTTTCCCACTTTTTCTGAGAGACAATCAATTTTTCCCCTTTTTTTGAAGCCTGTTGAACTATGTACTTCAGATATTTGTTTTCCTGTGACCTTTCCGAGATGATTTTTGCTTCTTCAGAAAAAATATAATCTCTAGTGCAATTCTTACAAATTCTGCATTACTGACCATGTGGCACACTTGTTTTTCACTTATGATAGTGTGAACTTGGGAAATCTAATAAGCCAGTAGTATCTACTTTTAAAAATGTTTTTGTGGTATATCTATTGTCGTCTTTTTGTATTATCAAATCCAAATAATCTAATTCCTTGTATGATTTTCATAGTAAGGTTAAACCTCAAACTGTTGTAAATTCTTCTGCTTTTTTACCATTTCACACCAAATAAAAAAGAGACAATTAATATATAATGCTATCTGCTATAATGCTATCTGCTCAGTTCTTGAGCACATTGAATATCCAAGGGTTATCTAAGCCTGTTGCTGTTGTATTCAGTTAAAGAAACAGCATTTTTACAATCCAAATACCTTTAAATTTTTTTTTTTGTTGCTCATTTCTTTTGCGCAATTTGGGGGTTTTAATTAAGCGTTGTTCTGCTGTTGGGGTCACAAAAAGAAACGGTGTCTTTCAACGGCAAATAAAAATTTTGCCTGTAGCATAATTCATATCCGAAGTTAATTACGATTTTTTCCCTGTTGTTGGTTCCGTAAAATACACCCTTTTTAACACCAACAAAGCTGGAAATTTTGTTGGCACCATTTCTTTTGCGCAATTTACATCCAAGGGTTAACTAATATTTTTCTGCAGTGTACTCAGTAAAAGAAACGTTGTTTTTCAACGCCAAAGAAGAAATTCTGTAGCGTAATTCATATCCGAAGGTTAATTAAGCCTGTTTGTGCTTTTATATTCAGTAAATACACAGGGCGACATGTATGAACGGGCATTTCGCCCGTTTTCTGGCGTAAAACTGCGCCTCCGGGCCCGAACCCCCCTGTCGGACGCAGGGATCGGGGTTAGCGCAGCGTTCGCCACTTTCAGCTGCGCCCCGCATGAAGGGGCGGGCAATGGGCGGGGGTGTGGGCACGGTGTAGGCGTTCCGGGGCGGGATGTGGCGCGCTCGAAAACCCAGAGGCATGTACGATGGCGGCTCGCCAAAGTGCGGCGCAATGCAGCGCTCGGCAGCTCCGACAAGCAGACCTAGTTTATTTTGGTTTAAATGCTCCGGCGGTGGCGAAGTGAAGCAAGATCGGAACATGCGAGGAAGCAGATAGAAGATCGTGACAGAAATCTCGGCGCTCCGTGCAGCATGGAGTATGATTCTGAAAAAAAATCGCCTTTATAAAGGCTGAAAATATTGTCAGAAAAGAGCTCAACCTCAAAAATAAAAATAATAAAAAAAAATCACTTTTCCAAAATCTTAAACGGCGCAATATCAAGAATTAGGATATTGAAATTGCCGGGAAATACAGTAATTCAAATTCTGAAAGCTATTCTCATTGGTCGCAGAAACCCGGGCCCAAACAGAATAGGAGCGACAGTGAAACCATTAAAACCTATGGAGAACGAATTGACCAATCAAATCAGCGCGGGACAGTTCAAAATACAGTAAAAATGCAGAAAAGAGCTGATTGGTTGATTAGCGTTGCTTGGCTATCTCACCAATCAGAATAGGACGACAGGGAACCATTAAGCCTATGGAGAATTTTGAACCAATCAAAATCTAAGGCGGGACAGTTCAAAATAAAGTAAAAATGGAGAAAAGAGCAGATTGGTTGAGCTAGCAGTGGATTGCCTATCCCAGCCAATCAGAGCGCGAGCTACCTCTCCCATTGTAGTCTATGGAGAGATCGGCGCCATGCAATCTCGGCTCTCAGCGCCGTGCGGCATGGAGTATGAATAAAAAAAAAAATTTTTATTAAGTGTAAAATATCCTCTGAAAAAGAGCTGAAACCTTCTATAAACATACATTAATAAAATCCCGAACAACGCATTGGGCGCCGAGACCGGCGCTACATAAAGGGAAATTTGGGGTATAGAGAAATGCCGGGGAAATACAGTAATTCAAATTTGTTTAAGCTCTTCGAAATTTTCGGCATAAACCAGCCAATCAGAATAGGAGCGACAGTGGCCCATTAAAATCCTATGGAGGGGAATTGACCAATCAGAATAGGAGCGACAGGGACCCATTATAACCTATGGGGAAAAAAATTTACCAATCATATTCAAAGGCGGGACAGTTCAAAAAAACAGTAAAAAGGGAAAACGAGCTGATTGGTTGAAGCGGCGGGGTCTCGTCCACTTAGCCAATCAAGCGCGAGCTATTTCTCATAGAGTTTCTATGGGGAAAAGAAATTCCGAGAGAGCTCTGTATTGCTAAGTTTAAAAAAGGGGCGTTATTTGGACCAATGGGAGAGCGAGCAACGCTCCTATGGTTTTTTAATGCAATCTGAAATAAAACTGTACATGGCCGAAATCAAATTATAAGACTACAGGGAATTGTCCCGATGTGTATATAACAAGAATAATAATAAGTGGTAACGAAAAAAAAATATTAATTCAATAAAATCATGTTTATTTCTTTATTTTCGTTATCCAAGGATCAATATATGGTGCAACGAAAATAAGAAATAAACATGATTATATTGATGTAATATATTTTTTTTCGTTACCCCCATAATATTATTCATTTTATATACACATCGGGACAACTTCTGTAGTCTTATAACTTGATTTCGGCCATGTACAGTTTTATTTCAGATTGCATTAGAAAACCCATTGGAGCGTCGCTAGCTCTCCCATTGGTCCAAATAACCGCGCCTCTTTTAACTTAGCCAATCACAGAGCCGCTCGGAATTTCTTTTCCCCATAGAAATCTATGAGAAAGTACTCGTGCTCTGATTGGCTAAGCTGGACGAGCCCCCGCTGCTCAACCAATCAGCTCCTTTTCTGCCTTTTTTCTGTATTTTGAACTGTCCCGCCTTTGAATATGATTCGTCAATTTTTCTCCATAGGTTATAATTAGAGATGAGCGAATTGGTTCCAACGAAGTGGAATTCGTTTAGAATTTCAGGAAAACTTCGGTTCTGAACGAAGTCGAAGTTTGGGTACTTCGGGTGAACGAAGTGTGCTTTTGAATTGATAAAATGGCTGCGAACACATGGCATTTACATTGGGGCAAAGCACTCTGGAGGGGAAAAAGGGCAAAGCCTGCATGACAGTGCAGAGTTGAAGCCAATCAAGCCCGGGCGGGATTCTGGACGTCCCGCATATATAAGTCCGGGCCGACGGGGGGATCATACCGCTCTCACGTACTAAAAAGGAAGGTGTTTCCCTGGTGTTTGTGTGCTTTACTGAAGAACGATTTTTATACAGCGATTTGGGGGGTGTATCGTTGTTCGAGACGTTCTCTTAATTTTTCTATTTCTGATTTTTTGGGTATTAATTGAAGTCCATGTGCTCCACTGCAGCTGCATATAATTTTTAATGATTCTGCTACACACATTAAAATACCCAAAGGGGGAATCTAACCTTCCTTTTTTCATTTAAAGAAACACGTTTTTTACAATAAAAAATACCATTTAAATTTTTGGCTGCTCAATTTTTTTTGCGCAATTTAAAACATCCGGGGGGTTAATTAAGATTGTTCTGCTTTTTGGGGTAACCCCAAGAAACCGGGTTTTTTCACCCCAAAAAATTTACAATTTTTCCTGTCCCATAATTCACAACGAAGGTTAATTACAATTTTTCTCTTATTGTGTAGCGTAAAAGACGCAATTTTAACATGCTACAAAAACTAGGGGTTTTTGGTGCCAATTTTTTTGCGCAATTCACCAGGGGGGTTAAATTTAAACGTTGTTTTTCTCTGTGGTGAAAAAAAAAACGTTTTTCACCGCCAAAAATTACTATTTTTCCCGTACCATAGTTCACAAGCAAAGGTTAATTACAATTTTTTCTCTTGTTAGTAGCGTAGAAAAACCAATTTTAAACGCTACAAGCAGTAGTTTGTGGCTGCTCAATTCTTTTTGCAATTTTTTTCCCGGGGTTAATTTAAGCGTTGTTCTGCAGTTTACCAGTAAAAAAAAACTTTGTTTTTCACCGCCACGAAAAATTCTGTACTTTAAATTTATATCCAAGGTTAATTAAGCCTGTTTTTGCTTTTATATTCAGTAAAATAACAGATTTTTTTAAACGGCACTACAAGTAAATTTTTTTCCTGCCCATTTGTGGACGTTATATCCAAGGTCCCAATTTCTTGTGGGTTTTTTTTGGAGTAAATAAAGGGTGTGTATTTATCTATCAGATATCTTCATCAAACATGTCGTACATTTTAAAACAAACTTTTGTCAGACAGAGAGGGGGCGGGCTTTTAACCTTGGGGGGCGGGCAAAAATTCCGGCCCAGGTCGCCCAGAAAGGGGACGTCGCAGCAGGGGTCACCGGGACCCCACAACTACCGCGTATTAGGCCGTGGGCGGTTAGAAACCCAAAGGGTTTTTGATTTGTTGAAGGTCATCCACTTCCTCCCAAGACATCTGAAAAACCCCAACCAAGATGTGGGAACGTCAGACACAACCCCCAGTTGGCATGGCCCGGGGGGCGGGAGCGGCCCTCCCCGTCCCACCCGCCTCGTCCCATTCGGTTCCCCTCCCAGAGACTACTATGTGGTTTTGGGTCAGCGCCATATAAGCGAGAGAACAATTTGAAGGGCGCAGCAGCTACTTTGGGAGCGAAGAAATGGGGCCAATTCCCCTGCTTTTGCGTAGGGGGCAAAGTTGAGTTAGAGTGGCATGGGTGGTCAGTTTTTGAGGGGTCAGCCTCTGCATACCCAAGGGCCGGGGATAGGACCAGTGACGATGAAACCAAATAGATGAGAGTAGCCGCCCCACTTGGGGGCCGGTGAGGGAAGGGGTTCCAAACCAAGGGGAAAAAGGGGGAAAGCTTGCCCTTTTGGCAGCGGCGCAGCCAGCAAGTGGGTCGTGTGGGCCCGGGGTACAGGATAGCAGCTTTTGAGGGCGGGGGCCCAAACAGCCACGGAGTAAAAAACCGCTTCGCAGGTCCCAAAAAAAAATAGCGGGGACAGGGGGCCCCAGGCAGGCAGCGGGGGGCAGTATCCTCAGTGCGGGGCGTTGGGGGGTAAAAACCGATACTCGGCGGTGTTGCGTTCTTTGAAGACCCGAGGGAAACCCAAATGGGGTTAAATGTAAATTGTGGGGGAAAAGTGAAGGTGGGGAGGGAGCAAGTTGGGACCACGGCCCTGCGTCAAACATTCAGCGTCACCATCCGGGGCCGGAGAAACTGGCTCAGATGTGGTGGGCCATCCCGCCGCCGCCAACAGCAGCACAGCAGCGGCCAGGGCGCGCCTGCCATTTCAGCCCTCAAGGCTCCACCACCTCCAGAAGGGACTTTTCCTTTTACATCTTCCCCCCTCCGATTTCCTGTCCTCGTTTCTCATGGCGCCACAGTCGTTCAAGGCGTTGCAAAGAGACAACAGTATGCGTCCAACCATCCTAAGGTGCAGAAAACTGCCGTACTCCTGCCAATTTTTGGGCTGCAGCCCTCCCCCTTTCCCCAAAAGTTGGGCTCTGCACCGTTTTAGAAACTAAGGGGTTGTTTCCAGCCCCCGATGGAGATTCCAAGCCGAATTTTTTTCCAAAAAAGGGACTACCAGACTTTTATAAATTTAGAAAAAATGGGGGCCAGTCCTTTGGGTTATCGTTTTGTTTCCCAATGCTGGCATCGCGGGCTTGGAGCTTTTCTTTGGTGAGGACCATACATTCCTTTAAAAGGGCCCCACTGGGAAATTGCTTCCGGGACAGGCAACCCCCCAATTGGACAGGAACGTCGCTTTTTCCTCCCCGTTTTTCAAACCGGGCTCCCCGCGCCAATGTCCGCCTTCCCTCCTCCCCACCCCACCACTCTTTTCCCCCAAGTACGCCCATCATACCACATGTTTTTGGGCACGCGGGGGTCAAGAGTTTTACCCTGGGGTTGCTTTGGGGAACGAATCCCAGGGGGGAACTGCTCCGACATGCGCAAAAATCGATGTTGGGTTTCTCCGCCCAACTGCAAATTGGAACCATGGTGCGGACAATGGAGGGAAAAATGGGGGTTTCCCCGCGCACCGAGGAGGGTGGTCCATGCGCCCTGCATAGCGCACATGTTCAAACGGTTGTGAAAAGGTTCCGAAGTCTTCCCCCGATCTTCAAAAGATTCTGAAAATGGCAGGAAACTGTGCATGCACTTCATCCATTCCTGCAAACCCAGGAACACCCTCCTCGAGTTGTAGCGGGCAGAACGGCCTCCCCCAACACACTCTGATATGCGATGTTTCCACCCGTTGGAATTCCAGCCTGCACATGTTGGACCGACTGTATGACAGAGAACGGCCATTAACGATTTTTTGATGATCCAGCGGACAGGAGTACTCCCTGTGTGACTTTGATGTCAGCCAGTGGCAGCTCATGCGTGAACACCTGCCGTTTGTTGAGGCCATTCGAGGAGGCCACATTATTTGTCAGTCGCCAGGATACGGGATGGAATAACGTCATCACTGCTTCTTGTCCTGGAACAGATGCTGAAAAATCTGTCTGGGCAAGGGGACTGAAGACGAGGCGACTACATCTCGCGGCCACATGAGTCCGGTGGGGACTGAAATGGAGGAGGAGGGAGGAGGACATTGGGGCAGAAGCATTTTCCCGGGGAATGAAATGGATTTTCTACCCAGGTGACAAGAGAGGAGGAGCAGGAGCAGCTGGAGGATGTAGATGGAGATGAGGAAGATGAGGCAGATGACCCGCAAGCACCGTGGCAGTATACAGTGGAGATGTGTGCAGGGAGCCCCCCCGGATCACTTGTGCAGATGGCCCCCAGCATGCGATTTTCCCTGGCTAGTAAAGCCTTTTATGTTTCCCGGAGAGGGTGACTTCGGGCTCTCCACCCAGGGCCCCTCTTACCAGTCCAAAATGGGAGCCTTTTTTCCAGCTTTTGAGAGGGGGGGAAAAACTCAAGTACTATAGGGAAACCCCTCCGTATAAATTTGGCCGTCCCTTTTGTGCGGACGTCCCTCCTTTGACGGGTCTGAGGGGGGGTTTTTCACGCTCACTACTACAGCCCGGCGGGGGGGAAGGGGGGGGGTAGGAAAAGCACCACACCATCGCACAACCTAATCTGGAGCATATGAGAGTTTTTCCTTCACCCGCCAGTGAGGGGGGCCAGTCGCCAGCGCGGACCGGGAGCAGTCCCTGAATCAACGGGGTGGGGGCCCAACTTGGGGCAGCACTTTTCCCCCCCATTAGAAGACCATGGATGCGGGGCAGCCAAACTGGATGTGGGGCCCGAAATTCCCGAGTTTGCAGTGGAGAAGCTGTCCTGCCGCCAGTATGTGGCATCAACGGGTGTTAGGGGGGGGGGGGCCATTTTTACCCCGGAGAACCCGTTTCCAGGGAAATGTGGAACGACTGACCTTTGTCAAGATGAATAGGCGGGATCCCCCAGGATTTCCACCACCAATCCCTTTTTAGGCGTCAGATTATCAGCCATGACCCTCACCCAAACTGTAAGAAATGAGTTGGGTTCAAATACCTCCCTCAGCCACATATCTGATGCCGCCCCCCGCCGATAACACGTGAAGTTTCTCCATCTGCCACCAACCATCTTTACCAGGGACTGGTATTGCCACCCACCCCACACTCGTCATTGTGCCACTGTCTACCTTTTGCGCGCCGCCTTTACCCCCATTCCCCTGTCAGTGCCCCTTGTGGCCTACCCCGTTTTTTCCCCCTCCAGAATGCATTTGGGCCCCTGTCGAGTCATCTGCTGCTGTGGCTGCTGCCCGTGACCCACCACTGTGTCATTGTCCCCCTCTGTGGCCTTTCCCGTTTTTTTTCCACCTCCAGAATGTCATTTGTGCCACTGTTGACCTCTTTCGTTTTGGCTGCTGCCCCTGACCTACACACTGGGTTTATTGTCCACTGCTGACCTCAGGCTGCGTGGTGCTGCCGTGACCTACACCTTTTATTGTGCCCCTGTCTAACCTCAGTGCGCTTGGGGGCTGCCGGACCCACACACTGTGTCTTGCCCACCTTTGGCCTATTCCTGTTTTTGCCACTCCAAATGTCATTGGCCATGTTGACCTCATGCCTTTTCTGTGGCTGCTCCTTTTAAACCCCCACACTGTGTCATTGTTTTCCCACTCTGTGGCCACTCCTGTTTTTTTCCCTCCAGAATTCATTTTTGCCAGTCTGACCCAAGGCTGTGGCACTGCCGTGACCCTACACCGTCAGTGCCACCCTCTGACCTCATTGCGTGTGGCTGCTGCCCCTGACCATCAATGTCATTTGCCACTGTCCCGACCCCATGCTGCTGCGTGGTTTCTGCCCTGACCTACAACTGTCATTGTGCCACTGTCTGCCTCATCTGCTGCTGTGGCGATGCCCCGACCTACACACTCGTCATTGTGCCACTGTCTGACCCCATGCTGCGCTGTGGCTTGCCCTTTACCTACACACTGTGTCATTGTCCCACTCTGTGGATATTCCTGTTTTTTTCCACCTCCCGAAGTCATTGCCACTGTCTGACCTCATCTACTGTTGGGCTGCGCCGTGACCTACACACTGTGTCATTGTCCCACTCTGTGGCCTATTCCTGTTTTTTCCCCCTCCAGAATGTCATTGTGCCACGTTGACCCCAGGCTGCTGCTGTGGCGCTGCCTGACCTACACACCGTGTCATTGTCCCACTCTGGGCCCACTCCCGTTTTTTTTCCACCTCCAGAATGTATTGTGCCTTCTGACCTCATGCTGCTCTGTGGCTAAGCCCTGACCTACACATGTCTTGTGCCACTGTCCCACCCCTGCTGCTGTGTGGCTGCTGCCGTGACCTACACACTGTGTCATTGCCACTCTGTGGGGGCCCATTCCTGTTTTTTGCCACTCCAGAATGTCATTGTGCCCTGTCTGAACTCAGGCGTGTGTGGCTGCTGCCGTGACCTACCACTGTGTCTTGTCCCACTCTGTTGGGCCATCCTGTTTTTGCCACCTTTTAAATTTCATTGTCCACTGTCTTTACCTCTCTGCTCTGTGGTGCTGCGTGACCTACACACGTCATTGCCATGTCCCCCCCATGCTGTTGTGGCTGAGCCCCGACCTACAAATCTGTCATTTTGCCACTGTCTGACCTATGCTGCTGTGTGGCTGATCCGTGACCTACACACTGTGTCATTTCCACTGTCTGACCTCATGCTTCTGCTGGCGCTGCCGTGACCTTAAAACTGTATCATTGTGTCACTCTTGGCCTACTCCCTGTTTTTTGCCACCCTAGAATGTCATTGTACCCCTGTTGACCTCTGGCGCGCTGTGTTGATGCCGTCAACCCACACTGGTTTTATTGTGCCCCCTTTGGCCCACCCCCTTTTTGTTTTTGCCGCCTCCAGAATGTCATTGTGCCACTCTCTGACCTCATGCTGCTGTGGCTGCCGCCGTCACCTCCACACTCTGTCACTGATGTTGCCACCTGAGCCCTCAGCTTGTTTTTTTCCAGCTGTCGCTGCCATGACTTTATCAGGCTACATTCCCCCTTCAGGTTTTTGGTCAGTTTTGCCCTCTTAAGTGCCTAGGGAATTTTAGAGTGAAGCGATTCTAACGGCGGTCATCTGTGTGTCATACTAAAACACAACATTGTATGAAGACCAAACCAAGCTCCCTCTGCATATTTAAGCATGGCACAACGTTCTACAGCACCCTGCAGGCTCTGTGCAGCCTGGAAATAGCTGTTTTTTAACGTGATTCGTCCAGAAGTAATTCGGAACGAAGTTATTTTTTGCCGAGAAATCCGGCGAAGTGAACGAAACGAATTTCGGGAAATTCGCCCCTCTCTAGTTATAATGGGTCCCTGTCGCTCCTATTCTGATTGGTCAATTCTCCTCCATAGGATATAATGGGCCACTGTCGCTCCTATTCTGATTGGCTGGTTTATGCCGACCAATCAGAAGAGCTTAAACAATTTGAATTACTGTATTTCCCGGCGATTCTCTCTATTGCAATTCCTTATGTAGCGCCGGTCTCGGCGACAAACGCCTTGTTAGGGATTTAAGTGCTTTATTTTTAAAGACGGTTTCAGCGCTTTATCTGATAATGTTTTACACTTAATAAAAATGAGTTTTTTATTCATACTCCATGCCGCACGGCGCTTAGCGCCGAGATTGCATTGCGCCGATCTCTCCATAGACTACAATAGGAGAAGTAGCTCGCGCTCTGATTGGCTGGGATAGGCAAGCCACAGCTAGCTCAGCCAATCTGCTCTTTTCTGCATTTTTACTGTATTTTGAACTGTCCCGCCTTTTATTTTTAATGGTCAAAACTTCTCCATAGGATATAATGGGTCTTTGTCGCTCCTATTCTGATTGGTCAATAGTTCTACATAGGTTTTAATGGGACACTGTCGCTCCTATTCTGATTGGCTGGTTTATGCCGACCAATGAGAAGAGCTTAAACAATTTGAATTACTGTATTTCCCGGCAATTCCCTATAACCCAATTCCTTATGTTGCGCCGGTCTCGGCGACAAATGCGTTGTTCGGGTTTTTTATTAATGTATGTTTATAGAAGGTTTCAGCTCTTTTTCAGAAAAATATTTTACACTTAATAAAAATGATTTTTTTAAATTCATACTCCATGCCGCACGGCGCTGAGAGCCGAGATTGCATTGCGCCGATCTCTCCATAACTACAATGGGAGAAGTAGCTCGCTCTCTGATTGGCTGGGTAGCCAAGCCCCGCTAGTCAACCAACCCAGCTCTATTCTGCATTTTTTACTGTATTTTGAACTGCCCTCCCCTTTAAATTTGTTTGGTCAATAGTTCTCCATAGGTTTTAATGGGTCCTGTCGCTCTATTCTGATTGGCCGAGCTAGCCAAGCACCCCTAGCTCAGCCAATCAGCTCTTTTCTGCATTTTTACTGTATTTTGAACTGTCCCGCCTTGGATTCTGATTGGTCAATAGTTCTCTAGGTTTTAATGGTTCACTGTCGCTCCCTATTCTGATTGGCCGGTTCTGCCGACCAATGAGAATAGCTTTCAGAATTTTGAATTACTGTTTTTCCCCGGCAATTTCCAATATCATAATTCTTGAATTAGGATTTTTGGAAAGTGATTTTTTTTTTTATGTTTTTTTTATTTTTGAGGTTTGAGCTCTTTTCTGACAATGTTTTCCCTTTATAAAAGGCGATTTTTGATTCATAACTCCACACCGACACGTGGAATGATTTCTCGCTGTTTTCCAGCCTGTCTCGCATCGGAACAGATTTTTGGCACAGTCCCGCACAGCGCCTAAGTCCCGCACTGCACCCCACACACTGGCGAGGCCAGGGAAATTTCCCCGCATGTATAAAACGCACCTTCACAGACGGCGAATCTTTGGCGCAGCGCCGCTCTGCGCCTAAGTCCCGCACTGCGCCCCACACACTGGGGAGCGCGGCGGACTTTTCCCCGCATGTTATGACAGCACTACCCCGGTGGGGGAATCTCAAGGGGCAGCCCCGCACTGCGCCAAAGTCCGCACTGCGCCTAACAACTAGCGGGCGCGGCGGGGCTTTACATAGGATTATGAGCGCGCCCCGGCCCCGACATAAATCAGGCGCAGATTTTGCCGGAAAACCGGGGGAAAAGGTGCGCCCGCCCCCCGGGGAGATTTCATACATGCGCCCCATTTTTTTAAAACGGCACATACAAGTAAACTTTCCGGGCCATTGGGGGAGCGAAATTTAACCCAGGTTCCCCAAGCTTTTTTAGGGGGTTCATTTGGAGTCAAATACAGGGTGTGTTTTTACAATACAGATATCTTCTTTAAACAAGTTTTTAACATTTTAGAACAAACAGTTGTCAGAAGAAGGTGGCAGCTTTTCCATGCAGGGCATGGACAAACATTCCGGGAGCGGCACGGGGTCCAAAACAGAAGGGACATCCAGGGGGTCACGCGGTGAGGCAGAACTGCGGTGTCACAGCGGCCGTGGTTGTTCAAAACCCCAACGGTTCTTGATTTTTTGACTACGCTTTCATTTCCCCCAATGACATTGAAAACCCCCACCAAAGAGGGGGTGGAAGTCAGACAAAAACCCTTTAATTGGCATGGCCCGGGGCGGTCGGGGCCCTCACCTTCCTCAACCCGCCTCTGTCCCACCGGTTTCCCTCCCCAAAATCTACAGTGGTCGGGGCCCAGCGCCACATAAACGAGATGAACAATTGAGGAGGGCATCAGCAGCTACTTGGCACGAAGAAATTGGGCCCAAATACCCCTGCTTCGTGCAGTGGCGGAAAAGTATAGAGTGGAAGGGGCAGGGGGAGGTCTGTTGTGGGGTTCAGCCTCTCATACCAAGACCGGGTGAGGACCTTGCGTAAAAACACAAATCGATGATATTTCCCAAACCCGACTTGGGCCGGGGTGAAGCAAGGGCAACATCGTGGGAAAAAGAGGGCAAAAGCTTGCCGTCAGGCAGGGGAGCAGCCAGCAAGGGGGTTGTGTGGCCGTGATCACAGGGTAGTGGCAGTGTGAGGCAGGAGCCAAACCCCCAAGGGTAGAAAACCCGTTTTTTCGCAGGTCCAAGAAACAGGGGAAAGGGGCTCACGAGGCCAGCGGCGGTAGTGTCACTCAGTGGGAGCTTTGGGCGGTAAAATCGCTCTCGGTGGTGTGGCAGTTTTTTTGCTAAGACACCGGAGGAGCCGAATATGGGGGAAGTAGGATTTGAGGAGAAAGTGAAGCGTGGCCCGGGAGCTAACTTGGCACCCGGCCCTGCTAAAAACCTCACATTACCATCCGGGGCTGGGGGGAAACAGGCTCAGATTTGGTGGGCCTTTCCCCGCCGCAGCAGCAGCGTGCCATTTCAGCCACCACCTCTGCAGAAGGGAGCTGTTTCTCTTTGCCATCATCTCCTGGTCCAGATGCTCCTGCTCCTCGCTACTCATGGTGCCAGCAGTCGTTCAACAAGGCGATTGCAAAGAGACAACAGTATTTTCCAACCATCCTAAGGTGCAGAAGTAAACCGTTCCCTGTCAAGGTTTTTGGGTACTGCAGTCCCTCCCTTTCCAAATGGTGGACTCTGCACTGTTCAGGAAACAATGGCTTGTGCCGAGCCGAGAAGGAGAGTTCCAACCCGTATTTTTTTTCCCCAAAAGGCAGTACTAGCACTTCAAAAATATGTAGAACAGAAGGTGGGCCAGTCCTTGAGCTTATCGGTTTGTTCCAAGGTGCACAGCAACACGGATGTGTGGAGCTGTAACTATGCTTAGGGCCAGTACATGTCCTTTACGGACCACTGGGTGAATGTGCTTCCTGCCCAGGCACACCAAAAACCCTTGGACAGGAGACCGCCACTTTCTCCTCCACGTTGTCCAAACTGCTGCTCCTGCCCAATGTCCGCCTCCTCCTCCACCACCACCACCATCTCAGCCTCCACAACTGGTGCTCCATCATACCACATGGTAGGGCACAGCGGTGTCACACAGTTCTACACCTGGCTTGTCTCGGCGAACGAAGTCACACAGGGGAGGAACTGCTCCGCGTCATGCAGCAAGAAATCGATATTTGGCTTTCTCCACGCCAACTGCAAATCGGAACCATGGTGACGGACAATGGGAGGATGGTCCATGCGCCCTGCATGGCGCACGTGTTCAATCTGATTGTGAAAAGGTTCCTGAAGTATTCGTCCGATCTTCAGAAGATTGTGAAAATGGCTGGGAAACTGTGCATGCACTTCATCCATTCCTACAAAATCAGGAACACCCTCCTCGATTTTGCAGCAGCAGAACGGCCTCCCCCAACACACGCTGATATGCGATGTTTCCACCCGTTGGAATTCCACCCTGCACATTTTTGGACCGACTGTATAACAGAGAAAGGCCATTATCGATTTTTTGATGAGCCGGGCGGACGGGAGTACTCCCCTGTGTAACTTTGATGTCAGCCAGTGGCAGCTCATGCGTGACACCTGCCGTTTGTTGAGGCCATTCAAGGAGGCGACATTATTTGTCAGTCGCCAGGACTACGGGATGAATAACGTCATGCCACTGCTTCATGTCCTGGAACAGATGCTGTAAAATCTGTCTGGGCAGGGGACTGGAGACATGTCGACTACATCTCGCGGCCACATGAGTCCGGTGGGGACTGAACTGGAGGACGAGGAGGACATTGGAACAGAAGCATTGTCTGGTGAAATGAGTGGATTTTCTACCCAAGTGACAGGAGAGGAGGAGCAGAAGCAGCTGGAGGAGGTAGATGGAGATGAGGAAGACGAGGCAGATGACACACAAGCACCATGGCAGTATACAGTGGAGATGGAATCAGGGAGTCCCTCAAAGTCACTTGTGCAGATGGCCCGCAGCATGCTGATTTGCCTGGCTAGTGACAGCCAATAGTTCACCATCCAGCAAAAGGGGTGACTTCTGGCTCTCCACCCCATTTGGGCCCCGCTACCGGTCCAAAATGGGAGCCTTTTTCCCAGCTGCTGAGAGGGAGGACAAACTCAAATACTATAGGGAAATTCTCCGTAGTCAGTTGACCGCTGCCTATGTGCGGCATCATCCCTCCTCTGACAGGTCTGACTGGGGGGTTCCTCAGTGCTCACGTACTACTGCCACGGCTGCTGTCTGAAGGTGGGGGAGTAGGAGCAGTACCAGCTCCATCAGCAGCAACCTAAGTCTGGAGTCACTGATGAGCAGCTTCCTTCACCCGCCTACTGAGGAGGGCAGTCGCCAGCAGCAGCAGGACCTGGAGCAGTCCCTGAACCAACAGGGGGTGGCCTGCTTGGACAGCCCTCTGCCACCCCCGGGAGAAGATCCGCGGGACTACTGGGCAGCCAAACTGGATGTGTGGCCGCAACTTGCCGAGTTTGCAGTGGAGAAGCTGTCCTGCCGGGCCCCAGTAGTGTGGTATCAAGTGGGGGTGTTCAGTGGGGCTGGGGGCCATCTTTACCCAAGGAAACCCGCTTGTCCACGGGAAATGTGGAACGACTGACCTTTGTAAAGATGAATCAGGCGTGGATCGGCCGAGATTTACACACACCAATGCCTTAGGCGTCAGACTACATCAGCCATGACGCCTCACCCAAACTGTGAGAAATGAGTCTGGGTTCAAACTACCTGCCTCAGCCACAAATTCTGATGCCGCCACCCGCCTGATGCCACACATCTGCTGACAGTTTCTCCATCTGCCACCAACCATCTTTACCAGGGACGGTATTGCCACCCACCTCCACACTCTGTCATTGTGCCACTGTCTGACCTCATGCTGCTGCTGTGGCTGCTGCCGTGACCTCCACACTGTGTCATTGTGCCACTGTCTGACCTCATGCTGCTGCCGTGACCTACACACTCTGTCATTGTGCCACTCTGCGGCCTACTCCTGTTTTTGCCACCTCCAGAATCTCATTGTGCCACTGTCTGACCTCATGCTGCTGTGGCTGCTGCCGTCACCTCCACACTCTGTCACTGTACCACTTCGTGTCCTACTGATGTTGCCACCTGAGCCCTCAGCTTGTTTTTTTCCAGCTGTCGCTGCCATGACTTTATCAGGCTACATTGCCCTTTTAAGTGCCCAGGGAATTTTATAGTGAAGCGATTCTAAGAGCGGCGGCAGTCATGTGCGTGTCATACTAAAACACAACATGGTATGAATGCCAAACCAAGCTCCCTTTCTATATTTAAGCATGGCACAACGTTCTAAAGCACCCTACAGGCTCTGTGCAGCCTGGAAATAGCTGTTTTTTAACGTGATTTGTCACGAAGTAATTCAGACCGAAACGAATTTTGACGGAAAATTCGGCTAAGTCGGCGAATCGAATTTTTGAGAAATTCGCCCATCTCTATTTATAAGGCTTAAACAAGTTATTAATGTGTTTGTTATGTGCCTACGGGTTAGAAGTAGAAAATGAAAATATAAATATTTCTAGTGGAGGAATTATATAATTACACTTTTTATAATACAATGTTGAAGAGAATACTTTTTAATATAAATATAACTATATGTGTATTATAAGAATGTATATAATAGATATATACAGTTGAAACCAGAAATTTCCATACACTATTTAAAAAGACACATATGCATGTTTTGCTTACTATCTGACATGAATTCAAAATAAACCTTACCCATTTTAGGTCAATTAGGAACCAAAATTAACTATATTTGCCAAATGCCAGAATTAGTGTTGAGCGATTATTATCGACAAAGTTGAAATCGGCACAGTTTTTATGTTGATCGAAATTTTTAGATCATGCGATAATTTAGGTTAAAATCTGTGCATCATCTATTAAGATCGCGCGATTTTCGTCGCGCTTCCTGTCATTTTGGCGGACAGCAAATCAGCTTACAGAATAGAGCAGGGTGAGCTGTGTGTGCGACGTCATGACTGGATGTGTATGGTTGCGATTGGCTGGAAAAATCACATGACCTCGTTTTACATAGGAACAGCCCCTTTCCTGTTCATGATCAGTGTCTTTCAGCGTCTCATAGCAGTAGGACGTGCGCTCTGCCGTGTCCTAAAAAGCCCAGCGAAATTATTCTATTTCTTCACAGAGAAAGCTCTACTGTTTAGCTGTGATCCTTACAACTTAGTTAGATCAGAGATTGGAAGATTTTATGTAGTTAGGGGAGGAATTTTAAAGGAGCATCTACCGCTGGGAAAGTCGCGGGAGGGGGTGGGGGGGCCCGTGGGCGAACACAGACAAGCTCTATAAAGAAACTGGATAAAGTTCACCAAGACTTTTGTGTAGACATTGCACTGAAATAGCTTTTATTATTAACAGTTTTCTATTGAAAAAATTTCCTGGATATTTTGGGGACCTGAACTTATATTAGGATACACATCTTTTCTAGTAACTGCAGGTCTCTTTGTTGGTGCAAAACTCCACTTTTATTATCAGTATACATTTCAGATAGGTGTTTCTTTTCAATTTTGCCCATTCCAGCTTTGTTGGTATAGCCACCTTGCAGTTAAATTAGAATCCAGCAATTTTGTAGTCAGCAAGGTTGATAGGTGCCAAAAAAACCTTTTATTATCTGAATACATTACAGATACGTGTTTTTTCACTTTGGCGCACAAAAGCTTGTTCATTGAGGCACTGCACTTAAATGTGAATACAGCAATTTTGTAGTCACCCCAGGTGAATTGTAGGTGCCAAAAAATACCTTTTATTATCCAATACATTACCGATACGTGTTTTTCACCCCCCAATTTTATAACCCCCGCCTTTGTTTTGCAATTTTGAGGGTTGGGG
>JAODAL010061546.1:0-20252 GCA_025379985.1 Phyllomedusa bahiana | reverse complement strand
GACGATGTTTTGACTAGAATAAAAAAAAATATTTTAGAAATTATCATGAACAGCTTAGCAAAACTTGGTGCCACAGGGGATCCCATGGAGGTCCCCTGTAGCTGCAAGCAATCAAAATCAAAAATCAAAAATAATTAAAACACATGACAAGATCAAGCAGCCTCATCAAAAACACTATATGTGAATTGGTAAGGGAGGGGTCATTAGACAACACCTCATGAACCGTCTGACATCCCTTTTTATGTAGTATATTAGTAAATAGACTCTGTGTATCAATGTAAACTGCTAGTGGTTCAAGTAGAGACCCAATGCCCGAGACTATAGACCTACAGGGGGAAGCAGTCAAAGATTTGTGTATTTTTGACACCAGGTACATAATGGGGAATTGAGAGTTTTTTACCATTAATGACTCTTTGATGGTATTATTAATGTCACCATTATTTTATGATTCTTCCACAATAATGTCAATAATTCTGTTGTATTCCATTGTAGGCGTCCCCCTTAAGTTGTTTGTAAACCATAGGATCATTAAACTGACTGTCCGCTTCATGGACATAACTAGATCTGTCCAAGACAAACGTGGTTCCACCCTTGTCTGCTTTATTTATCACAATTTTTTTATTGGTAGACAAAGTTTTAATAGTCTTTTTCTTTTGGTGGCAGGTTGTCATGGACAGATCGAGAACATGTTTGCCATTTAGAAGCAATATCTTGTATGGCAATTTGCATGAACACATCCAAAGCAGGGCAGCTTATCTCTGGATCAAACTGACTTTTATGGGCCAACATTTTTGGTAACAATGTAGACTGGTGTTTATCACAAAAAGAATGTAATGTATCTTTGTTAATTTTTTAAAGATATATTGCATTAATCACTTCTGCACTTGATTTTCAGCTGCATTTCATCGATAGCAATTTGTATGTTAATGAGATCTTTTAAAGAAGGGCATCAACATCTACTGGACATGCATGAAGAAGGACGCAGCTTCTCCCGAAAGATCCAGACACTGCTCTGAACAGAGACTATGCCGACAGCCCTAATGACACTTTAGTCGGTTATTCACAAGAACTATGGAACTGTGAGTACCTCGTTGTATCAAGGACCATTGAAACACTACAGACTACCTAATATGTTTTTCTAAGACGCTACAAATTAATTGAGATTTAAAGTTCAATGTAATCAAAAAGCTGAAACATTTTATAAAAGCCTTTTTTACTTTCATTAAATACTGAGCCTGTGGTATGTTTGTTTAAATAGCCTGGTCAAGGCCATTCTGTTTAGGCCTGTGTATTAACTTCTATAAGGAGATAAGACTTCCTGTTGGGTGTCACACTGCCTGGTAGAATGTCCCGGCGGGGTGCTTAATGTCATGCTTTCATCTCACAGACACGGGAGCTCAGCAGTCACAGTGACTTCTGAGCTTCAGGTTCTATGACTGCTGAGCCCCACTGTGACTCACAGCGGAGTCCAGCAATCACAGAGCTGAGCTCAGCAGTACTGCGCTGAGAGGTTTAAGCCTAGCCATGGTGGTGCATGGTGCCAGAACCATTGCTGGCGCCATAAATTACAGGACTTCACGCTCCACGCAAGCAAGGCTAGGCCTAGACCGTGCTTTGCTGGACCTGCAACTTCCCCCACATCACACCTGGCCGGCTGGCAATTAGATGCGGTGGATCATTGGTGACTGTGAGTGCCAACATACTCTGTAATAGACAAATCTACCCCACAATCTATAGTCACCATTAGGCCTGGATCTCAATGTTCCTCATAACCCTCTCCTGTGTGGTGTCACCAATGCATATAAATGTCATTGTCTCTGCCCTTCACGCCGACAATTTGGCCAGCTCTCCTCCTGCATGTACTACTACTCAAAGTTGCCATAACTAATTTCAATGGCAGGCGTGAACGTGGCAGGGCAGGAATTTGTTTGCCCTACATAATATAATGGCCACAACATAACGGAGCTAAAATAGCCTGCAGTTACTGACAGTGAGTAACTATTAAAAATTACTATATAGCTGGGTCAGATTATTATTTTTTTTCTGCCGCTCTTTGTCGGTGACAATACCATCATCGGCATGCATCCCTCTTTTGCTCCCAAAACCTCTGGTCACCATACTTACAGTTCAGGTAATATTAACATATAAATACAGTAATTTACGGTATATTTACATATATCAGTAAAATTTTACAGCACTCCCAATCTTTGAAAGCACACTTGCCACCTTTTTCTTTCTAGATTCTACTAGTAGGTTACTGACAGCTGTATGTTAGTTGGTAGCACAGCTGCCCTAAGCAGCTAGTCCAGTTTTTGTTTTTTTTAACTGGAATGACCAAAGAAATTAGAGTGATGGTCATTCCCACGTTCCAGGTCCAGGGTTAACAGGCCTGTAAAATCTTGAGGCTTCAGGGGAGCAAGGGTGTGGTCCCAAGTCTGAATTTGTTTCAGTCTGCAGCTTGGATAGTTTGTGCTGGAAGCTTAAGTGTGCTCTGCCATTGCATGTGACTTTGGCTAAAAACTGGGATATATTCCTGATACATCCTAATGGGTTAGATCGCTGAGCACTAACTGAATTAAGCTGTGTTTATGTTGTCAAGGTTTGCTTTGTGTGGACTCTCCTGGTAAAACAACCTGCTCTGTGATTTCTACCATAACCTTTGCCTGCCAGTCTGAATAACCTGAGACCAGTAAAGCCACAACAGTTTCTCACAAAAGTAAGTACACCCCTCACATGTTTGTGAATATTGTATTATACCTTTTCATGGGACAATACAAAAGATATGACACTTTGTTACAATGTAAAGTAGTCAGTGTACAGCTTTTATAACAGTGTAAATTTGGTGTGCTCTCAAAATAGCTCAACACACAGACATCAATGTCTAAACCACTGGTAACAAAAGTGAATACACCCCAAAGTGATAATGGACAAATTGTGCCCAGTTGCCATTTTTATGTTGTGTGACTCGCTAGTGTAACAACATCTCAGGTATAAATGGAAAATAATTAGTGGCGTAAAGTAAGCCAACTTAAAAAAGATGGAAAGCTAGACTAGACAATTTTTAAATGCACCAGATTTATCAAATCTATGATAAATGTGGCACATTATAAGACTGTCTAGTCTAACTTTACTCTAAGAGTAAGTTCACGTGGCTTATAGCCGGTGTACTGTGCACGCCGCAATGCACCGGATCTTTTAGAAACATGCACTAGTAAGCACCGGCCCCCATTCACTTTAATTTTCCCTGGTTTGCAGTATTCATAAATCTGGAAGACACCTTTAGAACTTACTAGTGCATCTAAAAAAATTAGGACTCAGAAATGTATTATATTAATACATCAGCCTCTCCAGATCTTCACGGAGTTTGTTATCAAGTCTCTATTTGACTTAAATTATTGATATCAATTATCTTTTCAGTGATCTTCTAATTATTTGAGATGCACTAGTATATCACGGGAACCTAGTTGGAATTTCTCTTATTCCCAGTTCCCCATAGCTCCTCTCATTTTAACAACTGATTTGGAGGACTTAAGAAAGCTATTAAAATGCCATAACTGAGCCCAAATCCCTTTTTTGAAATATATATAGTTAGAAATGGGCGAATTTCCCGAAATTCGTTTCGTTCACTTCGCCGAATTTCTCGGCAAAAAAATAACTTCGTTCCGAATTACTTCGGCACGAATCACATTAAAAAACAGCTATTTCCAGGCTGCACAGAGCCTGCAGGGTGCTGTAGAACATTGTGCCATGCTTAAATATGCAGAGGGAGCTTGGTTTGGTCTTCATACAATGTTGTGTTTTAGTATGACACGCACATGACTGCCGCCGCTCTTAGAATCGCTTCACTCTAAAATTCCCTGGGCACTTAGGAGGGCAAAACTGGCCAAAAAACTGAAGGGGGAATGTAGCCTGATAAAGTCATGCGAGCGACAGCTGGAAAAAAACAAGCTGAGGGCTCAGGTGGCAACATCAGTGACAGAGTGTGGAGGTGA
Source organism: Phyllomedusa bahiana (assembly GCA_025379985.1). Classification (NCBI taxonomy): domain Eukaryota; kingdom Metazoa; phylum Chordata; class Amphibia; order Anura; family Hylidae; genus Phyllomedusa; species Phyllomedusa bahiana. The sequence continues at coordinate 16,260 of JAODAL010061546.1, read as the reverse complement.
CGGCGGCAGCCACAGCAGCATGAGGTCAGACAGTGGCACAATGACATTCTGGAGGTGGCAAAAACAGGAATAGGCCACAGAGTGGCACAATGACACAGTGTCTAGGTCACGGCAGCAGCCACAGCAGCAGCATGAGGTCAGACAGTGGCACAATGACACAGTGTGTAGGTCACGGCAGCAGCCACAGCAGCAGCATGAGGTCAGACAGTGGCACAATGGCATTCTGGAGGTGGCAAAAACAGGAGTAGGCCACAGAGTGGGACAATGACACAGTGTGTAGGTCACGGCAGCAGCCAGAGCAGCAGCATGAGGTCAGACAGTGGCACAATGACAGAGTGTGTAGGTCACGGCAGCAGCCACAGCAGCAGCATGAGGTCAGACAGTGGCACAATGACACAGTGTGTAGGTCACGGCAGCAGCCACAACAGCAGCATGAGGTCAGACAGTGGCACAATGACAGTGTGTAGGTCACGGCAGCAGCCACAGCAGCAGCATGAGGTCAGACAGTGGCACAATGACACAGTGTGTAGGTCACGGCAGCAGCCACAGCAGAAGCATGAGGTCAGACAGTGGCACAATGACACAGTGTGTAGGTCACGGCATCAGCCACAGCAGCAGCATGAGGTCAGACAGTGGCACAATGACATTCTAGAGGTGGCAAAAACAGGAATAGGCCACAGAGTGGGACAATGACACAGTGTGTAGGTCACGGCAGCAGCCAGAGCAGCAGCATGAGGTCAGACAGTGACACAATGACAGAGTGTGTAGGTCACGGCAGCAGCCACAGCAGCAGCATGAGGTCAGACAGTGGCACAATGACAGAGTGTGTAGGTCACGGAAGCAGCCACAGCAGCAGCATGAGGTCAGACAGTGGCACAATGACACAGTGTGTAGGTCCCGGCATCAGACACAACAGCAGCATGAGGTCAGACAGTGGCACAATGACAGTGTGTAGGTCACGGCAGCAGCCACAGCAGCAGCATGAGGTCAGACAGTGGCACAATGACACAGTGTGTAGGTCACGGCAGCAGCCACAGCAGCAGCATGAGGTCAGACAGTGGCACAATGACATTCTGGAGGTGGCAAAAACAGGAGTAGGCCACAGAGTGGGACAATGACACAGTGTGTAGGTCACGGCAGCAGCCACAGCAGCAGCATTAGGTCAGACAGTGGCACAATGACAGAGTGTGTAGGTCACATCAGCAGCCACAGCAGCAGCATGAGGTCAGACAGTGGCACAATGACATTCTGGAGGTGGCAAAAACAGGAATAGGCCACAGAGTGGCACAATGACAGAGAGTGGAGGTGACGGCGGCAGGAGCAACAGCATGAGGTCAGAGAGTGGCACAATGACACAGTGTGGAGGTCACGGCAGCAGCCACAGCAGCAGCATGAGGTCAGACAGTGGCACAATGACAGTGTGGAGGTGGGTGGCAATACCAGTCACTGCTAAAGATGGTTGGTGGCAGATGGAGAAACTGTCAGCAGATGTGTGGCATCAGGCGGGTGGCGGCATCAGAATAGTGGCTGAGGCAGGTAGTTTGAACCCAGACTCATTTCTCACAGTTTGGGTGAGGCGTCATGGCTGATGTAGTCTGACGCCTAAGGCATTGGTGTGTGGAAATCCTGGCCGATCCACGCCAGATTCATCTTGACAAAGGTCAGTCGTTCCACATTTCCCGTGTACAAGCGGGTTCTCCTTGGGGTACGATGGCCCCGCCGCATTGAACACCCGCTCTGATGCCACACTACTGGCCGGGCAGGACAGCTTCTCCACTGCAAACTCGGCAAGTTGCGGCCACACATCCAGTTTGGCTGCCCAGTAGTCCAGCGGATCTTCTAACTGGGGTGGCAAAGTGCTTTCCAAGTAGGCCACCACCTGTTGGTTCAGGGTCTGCTCCAGGTCCTGCTGCTGATGACTGCCCTCCTCACTAGGCGGGTGAAGGAAGCTGCTCATCAGTGACTCCAGACTTAAGTTGCTGCTGATGGAGCTGGTACTGCTCCGACCCCCCCCACCTTCCCCCGGCAGCAGCGGCAGGAGTACGTGAGCGCTGTAGAACGCCCCGGTCAGACCTGTCAGAGGAGGGACGATGCTGCACATGGGCAGCGGCCAACTGACTACGGAGGATTTCCCTATAGTATTTGAGTTTGTCCTTCCTCTCCATAGCTGGGAAAAAGGCTCCCATATTGGACCGGTAGCCAGGGTCCAATAGGGTGGAGAGCCAGAAGTCATCCCTCTGCCGGATGCTGACTATTCTGCTGTCACTAGCCAGGCAATAAGCATGCTGCGGGCCATTGCACAAGTGACTCCGAGGGGCTCCCTGCCTCCATCTCACTGTATACTGTATACCACGGTGCTTGCGGGTCATATGCCTCGTCTTCCTCATCTCCATCTACCTCCTCCAGCTGCTCCTGCTTCTCCTCTCTTGTCACCTGGGTAGAAAATCCACTCATTTCACCAGACAATGCTTCTGCTCCAATGTCCTCCTCCTCCTCCTCCTCCATTTCAGTCCCCACCGGACTCATGTGGCCGCGAGGTGTAGTCGCCACGTCTCCAGTCCCCTGCCCAGACAGATTTTTCAGCATCTGTTCCAGGCATAAAGCAGTGGAATGACGTTATTCATCCCGTCCTGGCGACTGACAAATAACGTCGCCTCCTCGAGTGGCCTCAACAAACGGCAGGTGTCACGCATGAGCTGCCACTGGCAGAAAGCCACACATCGATTTCTTGCTGCATGACGCGGAGCAGTTCCTCCCCTGTGTGACTTCGTTCGCCGAGGCAAGCCAGGTGTAGAACTGCGTAACACCGCTGTGCCCTACACATGTGGTATGATGGAGCAGTACTTGTGGAGGCTGAGATGGTGATGGAGGAGGAGGAGGCGGACATTGGCGCAGGAGCCGCAGTTTGACAACGTGGAGGAGAAAGCGGCGTCTCCTGTCCAAGTTGTTAGTGTGCCTGGGCCGGAAGCACATTCACCCAGTGGGCCGTAAAGGACATGTACTGGCCCTGACCGTAGTTACAGCTCCAGACGACCGCGCTCACGTGCACCTTGGACCAAACCGATAAGCTCAAGGACTGGCTTGATATTTATGAAGCGCTGGTACTGCCTTTTTTGAAAGAAATTACGGCTTGGAACTCTCCATCTTGGCTCAGCACAAGTCATTAGTTCTCTGAACGGTGCAGAGTCCACCATTTGGAAAGGGAGGGACTGCAGTACCAACAACTTGGACAGGAGCACGGTCATTTGCTGCACCTTAGGATGGTTGGACGCATACTGTTGTCTCTTTGCAATCGCCTCGCTGAACGACTGCTGGCGCCATGAGTAGCGAGTAGCAGGAGCATCTGGACCGGGAGATGATGTCAAAGAGAAACAGCTCCCTTCTGCAGAGGTGGTGGAACCTTGACTGGCTGCAATGGCATGCGTGCCACTGGGCGCTGCAGCTGCAGCTGTTGCTGCGGCAGCAGGATGGACCACCACATCTGAGCCACGTTTATCTCAGGCCACCGGATGGTGACGCTGCATGCAGGGCTGTGGTGCCAACGTTAGCTCCCTGGCCATGCTTCACTTTCTGCTTACAGATTCTACATATACCCATATTCGGCTCCTCTGGTGTCTTAGCACAGAACTGCCACACCGCCGAGTATCGGATTTTACCGCCAACGCTCCGCACTGAGTGACTACTGCCGCCGCTGCCTCGCTGAGCCACTGTCTCGCTACTTTCTTGGACCTGCGAAGCGGGTTTTTTACCCCGTGGCCGCTTGGTTCCCGACCTCACACTGCTGCTACCTGCTGACTCACGGCCACACAACCCACTTGCTGGCTGCGCCGCTGCCTGACGCGCAAGCTGACGCCCTCTTCTCCTGACGATGATGATGCCCTTGCCTCATCCGGCTCCCAAGTGCGATCGGCTACATCATCATCTATTTGTGTTTCATCGTCACTGCTGTCCTCATCAACGGTCTTGGTATGCAGAGGCTGACCCCTCACAACATGACCTCCATGCCACTCTCAACATCTATACTTTGCCACCTACTGCAAGAAGCAGGGGATATTGGCCCCATTTCTTCGCTGCCAAGTAGTTGCTGACTGCCATCCTCAAATTGTTCATCCTCGCTATATAGTGGCGCTAAGCCTAGACCACATAGTAGATCTCTGGCTGAGGGAACCGGATGGGACAGAGGCGGGTTGAGGACAGGTGAGGGCCGCTGACCTGCTCCGGGCCATGCCATCTAAGGGTTGTGTCTGACGTTCCCACCGACTCTTGGCTGGGGGTTGTCAGATGTCATCTGGGAGAAAAGTGGATGACTAGTCAACAATCAAAAACCCTTGGGTTGCTGACAACACAACGGCCGCTAGATGACAGCGGCAGTTGTGGCCTCACCGAGTGACCCCTGCTGCGATGTCCCCTTGCCGTACTGCGACCTGGGCCTCGAATGTTTGTGCCTCTGCCACTCGCAGGTGAAGAGCCTGCCACCTCTCTGTCTGACATACTGTTTGTTCTAAAATGTACAGACACTGTTTGATGAAGATATCTGTATATGATAAATACACAACCTATATTTGACGCCAAATGAATCCAGTAACAAGCTTGGTAACCCTTGGATATAAATTGCGCTCCACAAATTGGCAGGCAAAATTGACTTGTATGTGCCGTTTAAAAACTCTGTGTATTTTACTGAATATAAAAGCACAAACAGGCTTAATTAACCTTCGGATATGAATTATGCTACAGAATTTCTTCTGTGGCGGTGAAAAACAAAGTTTCTTTTACTGAGTACAACTGCAGAACAATGCTTAATTAACCCCTGGATGTAAATTGCGCAAAAGAATTGAGCAACCACAAACTACTAGCTTTGTAGCGTGTTTTGCGTGTTTTCTACGCCACACAACAAGAGATAAAATTGTAATTAACCTTTGTTTGTGAATTAGGCTACAGGAAAAATGTATATATTTTGGCGGTGAAAATGACGGTTTCTTGGAGTCACCACAGCTGAAAAACAACGCATAATTAACCCTGGATTTAAATTGTGCCAAAGAATTGAGCCACCACAAAACTAGTAGCTTTGTAGCGTGACACAATGGCGTCTTTTTTACGCTACACAACAAGAGATAAATTTGTAATGAACCTTCGCTTGTGAATTAGGCTACAGGAAAAATGCATATATTTTGGCGTTGAAAATGACGGTTTCTTGGGATCACCACAGCTAAAAAACAAAGCTTAATTAACCCTGGTTGTTAATTGCGCCAATTATTTGAGCCAACACAAAATAGTAGCTTTGTAGAGTTTTACAATGCGGTGTTTTTTACGCCACACAATAAGAGATAAAATTGTAATTAACCTTTGCTTGTGAATTATGCTACAGGAAAAATGTATATATTTTGGCGTTGAAAATGACGGTTTCTTGGAGTCACCACAGCAGAAAAACAACGCTTAATTAACCCCTGGATGTAAATTGCGCCAAAGAATTGAGCCACCACAAACTAGTAGCTTTGTAGCGTGTTACAATGGCGTGTTTTTTACGCCAATCAACAAGAGATAAAATTGTAATTAACCTTCGCTTGTGAATTATGCTACAGGAAAAATGTATATATTTTGACGTTGAAAATGACGGTTTCTTGGGATCACCACAGCTGAAAAACAACGCTTAATTAACCCCTGGATGTAAATTGCACCAAAGAATTGAGCCACCACAAACTAGTAGCTTTGTAGCGTGTTACAATGCGGTGTTTTTTACGCCACACAATAAGAGATAAAATTGTAATTAACCTTTGCTTGTGAATTATGCTACAGGAAAAATGTATTTATTTTGGCGTTGAAAATGACGGTTTCTTGGGATCACCACAGCTGAAAAACAACGCTTAATTAACCCCTGGATGTAAATTGCGCCAAAGAATTGAGCCACCACAAACTAGTAGCTTTGTAGCGTGTTACAATGGCGTGTTTTTTTTACGACACACAACAAGAGATAAAATTGTAATTAACCTTTGCTTGTGAATTAGGCTACAGGAAAAATGTATATATTTTGGCGTTGAAAATGACGGTTTCTTGGAGTCACTACAGCTGAATAACAACACTTAATTAACCCCTGGATGTAAATTGCGCCAAAGAATTGAGCAGCCAAAATGAAGTGGTATTTGTATTGTAAAAACGCTGTTTCTTTAAATGAATACAACAGGAACTGGCTTAGATCCCCCTTGGATATTCAATGTTCTGTGAGCAGATAGGATTTAAATGTATATGCAGCTGCAGTGGACGCACACTGGATTTCAGATCCAATACCCAAAAAAAATCTGAATAGAACGTTAAGAGAAGCAGTCTCTGAGACAAGCTGTGACACCCCCAAAAATCGCTTTATAAAAATCAGTTCTTCAGTAACAATCAGCCGCGGCAGCACCTTCCCTGATCAGTACAGTGAGAGCGGTATGAGCTCCCAGCGTCGCGCCGGACTTTATAGTGCGGTGACGTCACAGAATCCGCCGGCCTCTGATTGGCTTCATCTCTGCACATGTCATGCAGGCTATGCCTTCTTCCTCCCAGAGTGCTTTGCCTATGTTAGCGCCATGTGCTCGCAGCCATTTTATCAATCAAAAGCACACTTCGTTCACCCGAAGTCCCCCAAACTTCGACTTCGTTCAGAACCGAAGTTTTCCTGAAATTCTAAACGAATTCCACTTTATTAGAATCAATTCGCCCATCTCTATATATAGTATAAATGTATACAGTATGTTGTATATGTGTATGAATATACGGCATATTGATATGCATTTTTGTTTAGCTTACGTTTATGATATTACATGTGCTTGGATTTGCTGAATATGTTTGTACATATTTATTTGTTGATGCTGTATTGCGTTTGTGCTCTTATTACATGTAAGTCTGTCCCTGACTGTCCCTAGGAGTATTAGTACATTTACTGTATCCCTGACCATGATTGTCCGTGTGTGTTTATAACCACACACCTGTTCCTGGCTATCGTATCATAAAAAAAGAATTTAGTGTAAATATGTGTATTTGCTCATATATCAACACCATGAATTGGATGACTTAATTCATTTTAATGAAAGCAGATGTGTATTTATTGAAATAAAATTCCTTCACATAAGCGATAGCATTAAAGAAAAATATTTTGATCCTATTAAAATTTAGTTATCGCCAAGATTTTTAACTGACACATAATCCATTAAATTTTATAAAGGCTTATGCGCATTATTACCAATTTTCTACTCATCTAACCCCATACTGTCAGAGGAGTGTTATTAATGGTCTAGTAAGTTGTTTGCTAAGCCAGTGATGCAATTTCATTTAACCATGAATCAATATGAGGCCACTGAGTGATACTTTTCGTTCTCCTCACTAAATATATAACATTTTATAAACTAATGTACAATTTTCTTTGTATACAGGTGTGCTCAGGTTTCCAGTTTTCTTACAATGAATTAAACATTAATTGCAAATAGGAGTCAATTTGGGTCACATTTGACTCATTCACACCCATCAGTGTTACCTGCAATGAATAAATTGTATCTCTCAATTTAACTCAGTGACTTCCAACAGTGAACAGTGAACTCAATTTAGCATAACAAAATAAAGAAAAAGTAAAAAAATATTTATTTTACTCTATTAGCCAATATGTTTTTTTTTTTTTTTTATCAATTTCCACCAGGGTTGGTCAGAATTAAGAAACAAGTATAAGGGCATTGTATCCCCCCCACCAGCACCACCACCACTGATCCAAAAGAACAAAATATTGCTTCCTAAATCAAAATTATACTTTATTTCCTGGTGTCCTCAGAAGTGATTACTCAGAAGTCATCCATCCCTGCTTTCTCTAGATGACAACAAACTTTCAACTCTTTGGAATGGTGTCTTGGTCCTTTAGTTATCTGACTAAATAAATCCTTTCTTTACATAAAGCATAATACAGCCTTCATGATCAGTCGACATGGCAAATCAGAATGCCTGATGGTACATGCATAATATATGAGTCCACAAGGCCATACGTACAGTAGGTTGCAAAAGTACTTATACTCCTTGAATTGTTTCTCATTTTTAAACACTATAGCCACACATTTCAATGTATTTTATTAATATTTTATGTGATAGAGGAACAGATATGTGCTTTTTAAAAAATTTTGCTAATTCAAAAATTATAGAACATTAGTGAACAAACAGCATCATGAAAAACAAGGAACACAACAGACAGCTCAGGAATAAAGTTGTGACAAAGTGTACTGCAGGGTTAGGTTTAAAAAAAAAAGGCAAAGCTGGGGGCATCTCACGAAGCACTGTTAAATCCATTATCTGTAAATAGAAGGAGTATAGCACAACAACTAACCTACCAAGAAATGGCCATTCACATATACTAACAGCCCAGAAAAGGAGAGCACTAATTAGAGCAGCAGCCAAGAGGACCGGGGTCACTCTGCAGGAGCTGCAGAGATCCACAGCTAAGGTGGGAGAATCTGTTGACATGACAACTATTGAATATTCCCCAGATCTGGCCTTTATGGAAGAGTGGCAAGAAAAAAACCTTTTTAAAAATAAGCCATAAGTCTGCAGTTTGCATAAAACTATTTCGGAACAAAGCAAGCATGTGGAAGAAAGTGCTCTTGGCAGATGAGACAGAAATGAAACTTTTTGGCTTAAATGTCAAATGCTATGGGCGACATGTATGAACAGGGCTGTACCAGATATCTGGCATCTTCACAGCCCGATATCAGGCGCAGCCCCGTTCAAGCGGGGCGCGCTAGAACCGTAGCAAAGCTACAATATTTATAGTTTCGCTATGGCATTTCTGGATGCATTACTGCTGGAACAGGTATATCACTTTGAAAGTGGTATACCTGATGCTGAACTGTCTCCGAGTGCTATAATGTGCCTGATTTATGATCTGCTGTATAGAGGGTTCATAAATCAGGCGCATTCTATGCCTCTTTTAATCGCATGAAATTTGGCATGTAAACACCAAATTTCATGCATGTTGCCCCATGTGTGGAGGAAAAAAACAAAACAAAGCGAAGGCAGCACATCAAAAAAAATGTGGTTTATTGACCCAACAACAGCGACGTTTCAGCCCTGACCAGGGCTTTTTTCAAGTTAAACACAAAGTGCTAACACATGGTATATAAAGTGAACAGTCCCATTATCCAATTCAAAACAGTTATACAGTGACATAATTCAATTAATACACAATATATTCAAAATATTCACAAATGTGTTAATCAAAACAAACATATGATTGTTCTTAGTGTATACAGTGCCCTATAGTGCATAGTGCAATAAACTCGGGATACATGATTAATAATTGTGATTAGTAAAGCCATCATAAGATGGTAATTAAGTGATACAACTCATGTGACACCCAATTTAAAAATTATACAGGCAGTGATTACTCACTTACTAGCTGGATAAGAAAAAACACTTCATCCATCGCTACGGCATCTCTACTGCTGAACTGCGCACGCGCCAGATCGCAGAATCCAACGCATGCTCATTAGAGTCTAGAGGAGTCAGCTATACCATGCATGCGGTAACAGACAGAACCGGCGCATGCGCAAAGTGAAACAGCCCGCGACATTCAAGCACAGGCTGTAATCACATAGCACATAACATCGGACTGTCAAAATAAAGCAGATGAAGTCTGTATAGGCTTTTTAGCCCAAATAGAGGTCACACCATGGGAGATTAATGCCTAACCATAAAACCACAAACGAACCACCATCCCGCCGACGATGCCTCCCCAAGTGTATTACCAGGGGAACACAGCCAGCAGAATGTAGCCCCGCAATAACAACCCCAAAAAATGGAGCAGTCAATGAGAGGCAAAAGGGACATTGTGGATAGAAATGGGCGCAAATTCAGGAAAAGACAGCGCTAAAGCTGCTTCCTAGATCATACTAACATATTTATACTGCACAAAAACCGCATATGTTGTAAAAATTAGAAAACGAGACACTACGTAGTCGATGGTAGTTGTATGTCCAATCCAGCAGTATTACAAGAAATGGATCAATATATTCATATCTGAAAAAGAAAGAAAAAATTATTAAAAATAATATAAAACAAACCCAAAGTATACAATAATATACCAGCACAAAGTGCTCACATATCCTGAAGAGAACGTATGCAAAAGAAATTATTGGCACATCTGTGGAAGTACCTTAAACTCCATATTTAAACCATTAGGGTACATTGTATTTAATTTATGAATCCATTGTAATTCTCTCTTTTTCAAAAGAAGACTCCTATCACCCCCTCGTCTATTAGCTGAAGCGTCAGTGTACCCCCTGCTATGGAATAATGGAATAAAGCAGTTTGAAAATGAAATTTGGAAGTCCGCTGGATCTTGTTGTTTTTCTTGTTGTTGGGCTCTTGCTGTGAGCCAAGGATTCCGGGCGTTGACTGCTAAACTTACTGCAACAAACTTTGATCAAGCACAGGTGTACAAATGCAGTCAAGAGGGTAATGGTGAGTGCTGACTTCTTTGTTTATATATGTGTCTGATAAAAAAACGTAGATCATCAATCTTATGATGAGATTCAATGTAGTGTTGTGGAACAGGTAAGTCCACCTTACCCGTGCGAATAGTTGACTTATGCTTACTTATACGCATTCTTATCTCTTGTACCGTTTCACCAACATACAACAAGCAGCATGGGCAAACTAACACATAAATAACAAAGCGGCTGCGACAAGTAAGAAAATAGTTAATTTTATATGATTTATTAGTAAATGGATGGGTAAAAGTGTTTCCTTTTATTAAATTCCTACAGCAATGACAATTTAGGCATGGAAAGCACCATACCCTAGGATGTTTCAAAAAACCTGATGTATCAACAGGACCCGACTTAAGTTCAGAAAACACCAATTTGTCTTTAAGATTTTTATTTCTTCTAAATACCATACGTGGAGGAGACTTAAACTCAGGTATAGAGGGAAAATTATCCTTAAGTAAATGCCACTCCTTTTGGATGACATTTTTTATCCTGCCTGATAAACGAGAGTACGTTGTCACAAATGTAATTCGAGGACTTATATCTTCTCTAGTTTTTTTAGAGACTAGTAAGGATTCCCTATCAAAATTTTCAACTTTTTTTCGTTGTTTATCAATGGCTTTAGACGGATAACCACATTTGACAAATTTATTTGACATATCATTAAGTCTGTCATTCAAACGAATAGGGTCATCAACAATACGTTTAACCCGCAGAAACTGGCTATAGGGCAAGGAGTCAGTCATTGAACGGGGATGAAAGCTGTTAAAATGTAGAAAATTATTTCTATCCGTTTCTTTAATAAATAAATCCGTACACAGACCATTATCAACCTTGGTCACAAAAGTGTCCAAAAATTGAATACCCTCACAAGACTGTGTCATAGTAAATTTGATGTCAACATCAATCTGATTAAGATAGTCAAAAAATACTTCCAATTGGCCCAAAGTGCCCCTCCAGATCACAAAAATGTCATCTATGTATCACCACCACCCCAGAACTTGTCTGAAGTGGTGGGATACATAAACAGACTCCTCCTCCAAGCATGCCATGAACATATTGGCATACGTTGGCGCAACATTTGAGCCCATAGCTGTGCCCTTACGTTGAACATAAAACTGGTCTTGAAACAAAAAAATTATTTTCTGTAAGAATAGATTCCAAAAGTTCAAGAAAAGTTTTTAACTTCACTTGAAAAATCAGAAAAATCCCAAAAATTTTTAACAGTAGAGATCCCTCTTTCATGATTAATAGAGGTGTAAAGATTTATTACGTCAAATGAGACCAAGATATCAGATTCCATCACCTCAATATCATGTATTTTATTTAAAAAATCTGATGTATCTAGAAGAAAAGATTTAGCCGACACAGCAAAATGTCTTAACATTTTGTCCAGAAAAATTGCACCTGGACAAAACAAAGAACCACGACCTGAAACTGTAGGGCGACCCGGAGGATCAATTAGGGATTTATGTATCTTCGGGAGGCAATACATTACAGGAACCACAGGAAATTTCTCAATCAAAAAATTTTTTATATCTTTATCAATAATCTGTGCAATATGAGCATCATTTACTAATGATTGAAGTTTAGTCATTAATTTCAATGTTGGATCACATGGTAATAATGCATATACATCCTGATCATCTAATTGACGTTTGATTTCTCTAATGTATGATGATGTATCCAAAACCACCATGGCCCCGCCCTTATCAGCCGGTTTTATTGTAAGACTTTTATTCTGAGATAAATTCTTAATTGCTAATTTCTCCTCCTTACTTAAATTATGTTGAATAATATTAGCCTCTACAACATTATCTTTCATTTCCTGAATACCACGTTTCACCATAGCTTCAAAAGTAGCAATTATAGGATTATTAGTATAAGGTGTAAAGTTACTCTGTTTATGTAAACCAGTCTGTGAAAGACAAAGATCATACCTCTTTACAATTTTGAGAGACTGAGTAGTAGATGGTAAATCTGCAAAAAACATTTTGAGTTTAATATTACGAAAGAAACTGTATAAATCCAAATCAAGTTGGAACCAGTCAGTATATTCAACAGGAAAAAAAAGAGAGTCCCTTATTAAGGGCACATAATTCTACAGATGACAATTCATAACTAGAGATATTTACCACTAAATTCTGTGTTTGTTCTTGTTCTGTGCTGATACCTGTATCCTCCTGTCTTTGTTGTTTTTGTTTCTTGTGTCCCCGATGGTGTTTTCTCCCCCCTCTCCTTGTGCGTTTATGGGAGTTGTCTCCAGCCCTAAAAAAAGCGGAGTTTCTTGTCCATCCGTCTCAGATGTTGAAGGTCTCTGTTTTCTTTTAAATGAACTCTTTTTCAAAACATTTTGATGTATAGACAGACCCTTTTGCCAATTAAATATACGTCCATTTTTATAATCTTCTAAGTCTCTATGCCACTTCTGCCGTTTAGTTGCTTCCAAATCTGTTTTAAATTTCAATAAAGATTGTTGAAAGTCCTCTTTATATTTCTGACAATCCTCTCCTGATAACAACGTAGACAAAATTCCTTCCAACTCAAGAGTTCTCACATTTATAGATGTTAATTCATTTTGCAAAAATACACTATTTAGAAGCAAAAAGCAAATTTATTTGAAATCTGAACAAACCTTTGGCAAAAGTCCTCATTCTTAGAAAAAAGGTTAGGGGTAAGGTGAGACCTCATACCTCTAGGTATACGACCAGCTTTATAGTAGGCTCCCATAGTAAGTAGATGTAACCGAGTGGAAATATATTTACGTTTTTCATTTTCCCATTGTCTCTTGACGTTGATCCATGATGGAGTATTCAAAAAAGAAACGTCCCCAGAGATGCCTTCTAAAATCCTGCCGATGTCCTCCTCAGAATATGAAAAAACGTTGGGTGTAGACATTATAACCAATAAATCACATGAAAAAATAAAAAACTTTGGCAGTTGCACGCTGAACGATGATCCTTAGATAAATTGCAACAAGTGGAAATATTCAACAGCAACAATGTAGATAAATTCAATAGACGAGTGCATGCCTTCAGGACCAGGATCCAGGTCAATATGACAAAAAAACAAAGCGAAGGCAGCACATCCAAAAAAATGTGGTTTATTGACCCAACAATTATTATTAATTGAATTATGGCACTGTATAATTGTTTTGAATTGGATAATGGCACTGTTCACTTTATATACCATGTGTTAGCACTTTGTGTTTAGCTTGAAAAAAGCCCTGGTCAGGGCTGAAACGTCGCTGTTGTTGGGTCAATAAACCAAATTTTTTTGGATGTGCTCCCTTTTCGCTTGTTTTTTTGTCATATTGACCGGGGATCCTGGTCCTGAAGGCGTGCACTCGTCTATTGAATTTATCTACATTGTTGCTGTTGAGTATTTCCACTTGTTGCCATGTGTGGAGGAAAACCAACACTGCACATCCCCTGAAAACACTGTCCCCTCTGTGAAGCATGGGGGTGGCAGCAAAATGCAGTGGAGGAGAAGTGGTGATTTGCTTCAGCAGGGACTAGGAAGCTTCTCAGAGTTGAGGGGAAGATGGATGGAGCTAAATACAGGACAATCCTTGAGTAAAAAAAGTTATAGACCACAAAAGACTTGAGACTGGGGTGTAGGTTCATCTTTCAGCAGGACAACGACCCTAAACATATAGGCAAAGCTACAATGGAATAGATTAAGTCAAAACATATTCACATGTTAAAATGACCCAATCAAACTCCAGACCTAAGTCCAATTGAGAAACTGTGGTATGACTAGAAAATTGCTGTTCATAAATGTTCTCCAATCTATCTGACTGAGCTGGAACTATTTTGCAAGGTAGAATGGGCAAAAACTCCAGCCTCTCGGAACCACATGTATGAATTTTTGTTGCCCAGATTTTAATTTTATTGTGTGCATTAGTAGCGTAGAAAGCGCCTTAATTTATGAACCTGTTCTACTGCAGGTCATAGATTTAGCGCTTTCTAGCTCCAAAATGTCAACTCAGGCTCAGGTAAACCACTTTTTCCTTAGTCTGCCTATTCCAGCAGTAATGTGCTCAGTTCTGCTGTTTTACAGTTATAAATATGTAGAATCATACGGTTGTGGTGCGACACATCTCCAGAACTCCCCCACATCTTAGGTGTATCACGTAATGTACCTAATTTTGGAGTGTGCCTGCTCATAAATCAAGAGAGCAGGGCGGCGCCAGTTTTTGGGCTGAAACTACACCAGAATACTGGCGCATACATGTCTCCCTAGATGTGCAAAGATGGAAGAGACATACTCAAAAGGCTTCTGCTTTCACTTTTCCAACACACTGCAGCTAAAGGTGGTCCTACAAAGTTATGATTTGGGGGGCTGAATATGCATATGCATTTCAGTTTTTTAATTTGTAGTGTTCTGGAAAGTGCATATCATTTTCTTTACAGTTCACAAATACTTGCTTCTTTGTGTTGCTCTATCAAATAATATATCAATAAAATACTTTTAGGTTTGTGGCTGTAGCATTTAAAAATGAGGAACAGTTGAGAGGTATAAATACTTTTCAACCCAATGTACTTGCCCACTATTAAGAAATTATTTAAGGAAGGCACAGCCAAACATCTTCAGAAATATGACTTCAGACCTACCCTTTAAAGTAAAATTCTTGCCCCACAACAAGCACAACTTATGCCTTTAAACACATAACAGTACCCCTACAATAACCCTATAAAATGAACAAAATATACTCATAAAAATGCCATCCACAATACCCTTATAAAAAATAGTACTCTACGCCATAACTCGTTTCCCCCAACACACAATAAGTCTGTTATCTGTTGGGATATTTCCAACACCCTTGTCAAAAAAAATGATTTAATTTTTGTTAACCATTGATGTCTTTCAACAGCAGTTCTTTTTTGGAAACTATCTGCAATCATGTCTTCATTTTGGGGAGTACCCAAATTCTACAAATTTTTTTGATAAACCTTAGAAAAATGAAATTTTTCTCAACATGTTGGGTTTTGGGTTTCCCTTTTTCCCTTTGAGCAAGTGCAAGACACCCTTGATTATCTTGAAATTCTTTTATTGGTTCAGATTGTTGCTGATCTAAATCAGATAATAGTTGTCTTAACCATATAACTTCTTGACTTCCCTGTGCTACTGCAAAATATTTGTTCGTCAATGATAATGTTACAGTGGATTGCTTCCTACTAGCCCAACTAATAGCTCTGCCTGAATTTAGAAATAGGTGACCACTTGTGGATTTTCTATTAGCCCAATCAGTGTCAGCATATCCAGTTAGATAGCAGGTCTCACACTCAGGTAATTTCAGTCAACAATAAGAGATTTCCCTTTTGGAGCATATAAAAGTTTTATAGGGGATTCCAAACCATCGGGTTTTGGGTTGACACTTTCTGCACAAAATTCCCCCGCTTCTTTTGGGACCTGGCTTGTAACGTAGCAAGAAAGTAATTTTCCCTTGCCTTTCTGTAGTTCATTGTTTACAGTATATTCGTTATTGTTTATCCTGTCACATGCGGGTTTTTCCCGGGCATTTTACAGGTTTTGCATTTTTAATCCAAATGATTCAATTATATCTGTGTTTTTGAATGAGAAGGAAACTACCATCTTTCTCTCTTTCAATCTGCATACCTGGGTAATGTTTCACGTTTCATAGATCTTTGATTAAAGTTTGATTCAAAATTTGTTTTTTCTGCTTATCCCTTTCTGCTCAAAAAAATTTTAATATCTCAACCTAAAAAAAGTATAAAGATCCACTATCGGCCAATATTTT
>JAODAL010061545.1:0-20254 GCA_025379985.1 Phyllomedusa bahiana | reverse complement strand
CCCCCTGTTCTCCTACCCCCTACCCCCTCTCTCCTCGGCTGATGATATCAGATTACATTCCTCAATCGTTCGAACCTCCCATGCCTGGGTCGGGGATGTCACATGTGCTGCACCAGTTCTCTGGAACATGCTACCACGGGGGATCAGGCCCGCTCACAACCCTCATAGTTTAAGAGGGTCATGAGAATATATCTTCTTAGTCTGGCCTACCAAGATCCCCTACTGTGTAGCGCACACATTTCTGTCACTCTCTACACTTCTTCACTTATCTGTATATAGATGTACTGTCAGGGTGGCCCCCCCACCCCACTCTTACGCAAACCCCCTCCTACCCCCGTAATACGGCCGGACCATCGTAAACCTCACACTTCTTAACCCTTTGTCTCACCCATACACCATAATAGATTGTAAGCTCTTGCGAGCAAAGCCCTCACACCTTGTGTCTCATCTGTAAGTTCTTTTAATGTGTAATATCTGTATGTATACCCTCTAAATTGTAAAGGGCTGCGGAATATGTTGGCACTATATAAATAAAGATTATTATTAAGTATTATTATTATTATGTTTCACAAATAAACAAGGACTTTTTGGACCAGAATTTAAAGTACAATGTGTCACGAGAAAACATTCTCTGAATCACATGGATAGGGAAAAGTGTCAAAAAGTTATTCTCATATAAAGTGACATGACAGATTTCAAAAATTGGGCTCTGTCAGAGAGGCCAAAACTGGCTCCGGCAGTAAGGAGTTAACTGGCTGGTAGCAAATCACTATCTCTCTAGACAGTTGGCCTGAAATTCAGGTTTGCAAGTTAGTGCAGTTTTTTCCACTGGGGGTAATAATGGAGATATACCTTGGTACAAACCGAAGTGTGTTAGTTGCTATGGGAAATCTAACTATAGGTACTTGGATGTATATCAGAAATGAGATTTGCAGCATAGATAATATTGACTAGGAGTCTTTATTGCTGTTATTTTAATATAATTAAAGAGGTGTTCCGGGATCTATCCGTGCTTGTTGGTCTGTCGAGGTAAAAATAGATCTGTCCAGCACAGGGAGTGAAGAAGACCGTCTGGGAGGTCATTTGAGGTTTATCTTCTATTTTTACTCATGCCCCGAGGGACAAACAAGCATGAATAGGTTTCAGAACACCCCTTTAAGGCGGTTTATAGATTCTTTAGATTTTTTTTATTAAGTAGAAATAAAGGTTAAGCATTACTAACAGTGTTCTTTTAAGTTGCTGCAGCTCATTGTGAAAAATGAACTCCATAAATTAGAAGAATTTAAAGAGGAGATTAAGGTTATAGAGGAGAAATTGAAATCATTCACTGATATACAAGGTTATAAAGACTATTTGGATCAGATGCAAAAAAATCTGAAAATAAATATAGGACGAGGTGATAGCTATCAAAAAAAAAAAAATTTTTTGAAACCAATTTTGAAAAAGATTGTATGCAGTCATGTCAGCTTTCCAGATTTGGATACCTCAGGGGAACAGTCTACATCGTCTACTGTTGATGCCAATTGGCCCCAAAGAGGGAGAGGCAGAGGTACTGGAAGCAATTCTCACAACCATGTGTCACAGCAGAGATATCTACAATCTACATCTGGAAGTAGAGACCCTTTTTTAAGGGAACTGACAGGATTAAAACGAGACAAGCGAGACGCAAACATAGAAGACATGCTTTATACCAGAAGACTTGTGCAGCCACAGAACAAGGACAGCCCGGTTCTAAATTTGTCTGCCTCAATTATATAAAGTGCACAATATCAGTGTTATCTCGGGGTTTGGGGTATGTACCTACTAATACCTTTAATGTTTACCGGACACTAATAAGTGTGCTAGACATATTACATTAATCCCTTAAACCACCATGGTCAAAACGTGGCTCTTCGTTTTTTCCCTCCTCACATTCCCAAAGTCATAACTTTTTTATTTTTCCATCTGCATAAACATATAAGGGCTTTTATTTTGCAGGACAAGATGTTCTTTCTAATGGTGTTATTCATCATACCATAGAATATACTGGGAAAACGCAAAAAAATTCTAAGTGGGGCAAAATGTGAAAAAAAAGCCCATACTTGTGCCATGTTTGCGGGTATTTTGCTTTGACGGCGTTTAATCTCGGGAAAAATAATGTGTTATCTGTATTCTACAGGTTGATATGCATCCAGCAATACCAAACGTACAGTTTCCATAATGTTCTGGTATCATTAAAAAATTCCAAACATTTTCTATTTTTGAAATATGCACCGCAGCACCGTTTTCTGCAATCAATAACTTTTTTGTACTAACACCTAGAGATTTGAGGGTAAATTTTTTTGCGGGCTGAAGTGTACTTTTTATTGTTACCAGTTTGGAATACATGCAACTTTTTTGATTTATTCCAATCTTTAGGAGATGTGAAATGACCAAAAAACAGCAGTTTGGGTGTTGGGAATTATTTTTCTTCTACGGTGTTCATCGTATGGGATAAATTGTAATATTTTAATAGATCAGACTTTTCCAGACGCGACAATACCAAATATGTGTAGCTTTTTTATTATTTTTTTTTTTATTTGTAAAATGGCAAAAGGGGGGTGATTTGAACTTTTAATTTTTTTATTTTTTTTTTTACTTTAACTTTGAGTCCAATTAGGGTGCTTCACCACTAGGGGCTCAATCATTTATACATCCTAATGCATTGTATAGGACAATGCATTAGGGTGTACCAACATGGCGGTTTTACTACTTCCTGCCTGGTGCCGGAAGTGGAGAAATCGAAAACATGGCGGCGATGGAAGCCTTCACAAGGCTGTATTAACAATCGCACCCCCTAGTGGTGAAGCGCCCTAGGGGGACTCAATGTTAAAGTAAAACAAATAATGTTTTAAAGTAAAAAAAAAAAAGTATTAAACGTTCAAATCCCCCCTTGCCCTATTTTACACATAAAAACAATAAAATAATTAAAAAGTTACACATATTTGCTATCGCCGCATCCGAAAAAGTTCAATCTATAAAAATATAACATCATTTATTCCGTGCGCTGAACGCCGTAGAAGAAAAAAAAATCCCAAAACACCCAAAATTTGGGCGCTTTTTGGCCCATTTCCCTTTCGCATGAAAAATCGGAATAAAAGTAAATCAAAAAGTCATATGAAAACCAAAAAATCTATCAAAAAAAAAGTACGATTTACCTGAAAAAATGCACCCTCACTGAAAACCGGGGTATTTTTGTTAGTCCCCAAAAAATTTAAATTGGGTCGCCCCAAAAAGGCTTTTCGGGGGCGAAAATTTTCAAAGATAAAAAATGTTTGGGAAATTTTTTTTAAAAACTGGTACCAAAACATAAGGGAAAACCCTAAATGTTGGAAAATTGGGGGAAATGCAAAACAACCTGAACAAAACAGACAACACATTTTTTTTTAACGAAGATTGAAGTCTTAAAGAAAAAAGGGCCGGGCAAAAATATAAAATTTAATTTTTTTTCCACAAAATGTCCCACCTTGGTTTTTTTTTTGGGCGGTTTCCCCAATTTTAAAATTCAAATGGCCCGTGAAAAACCCACCATTAAAAAAGGTCCCATTTGTCCAGAAAAAAAAAACCCCATAGGTCTTGTAGGTGGAAAAAAAAAATTTAAATGGGTTCTGGGAAGGCGAGGAGGGAAAAACAAAGTGGTCAAAAAAAAAAAAATCGCAAAGGGCCTTAAGATTTTTGTGGTTTTCAATGTGGGTTTTTTTAAAGGGGTGTTTGGGTTTAAGTTTTAGGGCCATAGGGTGCGGGCCCAAAAAATAAAAATTGGTCCCCTAAAGAATATCGTTTTGGAAAAAATGAGACCCCAATTTTTCAGGGGGACCGCCTCCTACTCGAGGCTTGTGTTTGAGCCAAATAGCCCCCTTTTGGGCCCACATATGTGTTTACCCACTAAAAAGGGCAAAAATTGGGGGGAATCTTTTGTTAAAGTTAAAATTTTTTTTGTGTCACATTCCCGTGTTCCAGAAATAATGAATAAAAATTTAAAATCTCCCAAAAAAAAAGGTTTTTGTTTTAAATTCTGTGAAATACCTTATGGTTTAAACCCAAACTTCATAAAAAGGGTTTTTAAAAAATACTTTAAGGGAAAGGTGTAAACACAAGGAAAAACCCCCGGGCCGAATCCACCCCTTTGCCCTTTGTGTTTACCCGGCCCGGCCCTTGTTCGAGCTGTGCTCCCCCAGCCCCTGCTTCTCCCCATTTAGACAGGAGCAGGCAAGGGCAGCCCAAGCTCTCAAAAGTGAGCTCGGGGGGCCCGGGGCCGGAGCTCATTTGGGGTCGGGGGGCGGGGGGGCATTTTCCATGCACAGAAAGAAGGGCACAAAACCCCTGGCTCCCCTGCTCATTTGCTCCAGGCCCCGCCCCTTGCAGGGCCTGTCAGGACGTTGGGGCGAGGAGCTTCCTGCCCGGTGAGAAAGATAACCTACCCCTTTGGCGGAGGACCGGCACTGAGGCTGGTAAGTTTTTTCACTATGGGTCTTTACCACGGGGTCCTCTAAACCCCAACCCCAGGTCCCCCTAGTTATCCTGCCTCCCCCTCCCTGGGCCTCCACCACAACCCCCCCAAAACCCCCCTCTGGGGCCTCCACCATCTGTCCTGCCCCCCTTGTGGGCCTCCCCACGGGCCTGCCCCCCCCTTTTTGGGCCTTTCCCCCATCGGGGCCTGCCTCCCTCTGGGGGGGCCCCCCAACCATCTGGGCCTGCCCCCTTTCTCGGGGCCCTCCCCCCCCAAAACCCCTTGGCCTGCCCCCCCCCTTGGCCTCCCCCATCGGGGCCTGCCCCCCTCTGTGGGCCTCCCCCATCGGTTGCTTCCCTTGGGGGCCCCTCCAGCATCTGCCTCCCTTTCCCCTCTGGGGCCTCCCCCATCTGGCCTGCCTCCCTTTTGGGGGCCTCCCCCATTTTGGCCGCCCCCCCTCTGGGCCCCCCATCTGGCCGCCCCCCCCCTCGGGCCCTCCACTTTTGGCCTGCCCCTCTGGGGCCTCCACCATATGGCCTGCCCCCCCTCGGGGGCCCCTCCACCTTTCCCCCCTGCCCCCCTTGTGGGCCTCCCCACCCTGGCCTGCCTCCCCCTCGGCCTCCACCATCTGGCCGCCCCCCTCTGTGGGCCTCCCACCATCGGGCCCTGCCCCCTTTTTTGCCTCCCCCATCGGGGCCTGCCTCCCCCTTGGGCCCCCCAACCATCTGGCCTGCCTCCCCCCGGGGCCCCCACCATCGGCCTGCCTCCCCCCTGGGCCCCCACCCTTCGGGCCTGCCTCCCTCTGGGGGGCCCCCCACCACTGGCCCTGCCCCCCTCTTTTGGGCCCTCCACCATCTGGGCCCGGCCTCCCCCCTTCTGGCTCCACCATCTGGCCTGCCCCCCCTCTGGGGGGCCTCCCCCACTGGCCTGCCTCCCCCTCGGGGGCCCCCAACCATCTCCCCCTGCCCCCCCTGGGCCTCCCCCCATCGGGCCCTGCCCCCCCCCTCGGGGCCCCCACCATTTTCCCCTGCCCCCCCCCCGGGGCCCCTTCCGACCATCTGGCCTGATCCCTCGGGTGGGCTTCCACCACCCGGCCCCACCCCCCCCTTGGGGCCACCACCATTCTGGCCTCCTCCCCTGGGGGGCCTCCACCACCCTGGCCTGCCTCCCTCCGGGGGCCCTCCACCATCGGGCCTGCCTCCACCACCCGGCCTGCCTCCCTTGTGGGCCCCCAAACCACTGGCCTGCCTCCCCCTCGGGGCCTCCACATTGGGCCTGCCTCCACCATCTGGGGCCTGCCCCCCCTCTTTGGGCCCTTTCCCCCAAATTTTGGCTGCCCCCCCCTTTCGGGGCCCCCACCATCTGGCCCTGCCCCCCCCTTTCTGGGCCTCCCACCATCGGCCTGCCCCCCCCTTTTGGGCCTCCCCCCATCTGGCCTCCCTCCCCCTCGGGGCCCCCCATCTGGCCCGCCCCCCCCCCTCGGGGGCCTTTCCCCATCGGCCCTTCCCCTTCCCCTGGTCCTCCCCCCTTTCTGGCCTGCCTCCCCTCGGGGCCCCCCACCATTTTGGTTGCCCCCCTTGGGGCCCTCCACCATCGGGCCCTGCCTCCCCTTGGGGAATCCACCACCCTGGCCCCCTCCCTCTGTGGGCCCCCACCATCTGGCCTGCCTCCCTCTGGGGTTTCCTCCACCATCGGGCCTGCCCCCCCATCTGGCCACCCTTCCCTTTTGTGGGCCCCACCTTTGGGCCCCTGCCTCCCCTCGGGGCCTCCACACGGGCCTGCCTCCACCATCTGGCCCTGCCCCCCCTCTCGGGGCCCCACCATTGGCCGGGCCCCCCCTGGGGGCCCTCCCCCAAATTGGCCTGCCCCCCTCCTGGGCCTCCCCCATCGGCCCTTGCCCCCCCCGGGGGCCTTTCCACCACGGGGCCCTTTTGGCCTCCCCCCCTGGGCCAACCACCATCTGGCCTCCCTTTCCCCCTCGGGGCCCTCCCCATCTGGCCTGCCCCCCCCCCTCTGGGACTCCACCATCTGGCCTGCCTCCCCCCGGGGCCCTCCCCCATCGGGGTTGCTCCCCCCTGGGCCCTCCACCTTTGGGCCCTTTGCCTCCCTCTGGGGGCCCCCCCCACCATCTGGCTGCCTCCCCCCCCGGGGCCTCCCCCTTTCTGGCCTGCCTCCCCTGGGGGGCCTCCACCATCGGCCGTCCTCCCTCTCGGGCCTCCCCCCATCTGGCCTCCTCCCTTTTTGGGCCCCCAACCATCGGGCCCTTTCCTCCCTCTGGGGGCCCTCCACCATCGGGCCCTGCCCCCTTTTGTGGGCCTCCACCATCGGGGCCTGCCCTCCATCTGTGGGCCTCCACCATAGGCCCTTTGCCTCCCTTTTGTGGGCCTCCACCACCGGGGCCGCCTCCCTTGTGGGCCTCCACCATCTGGTTCCCTCCCTCTGTGAGCCTCCACCAGGGGGCCCTGCCTCCCCTCTTGGCCCCCAAACCATCGGCCCTTTCCTCCATTTTGTCCCCCCTCCACCATCTGGCCGGGCCTCCCCTGTGTGGCCTCCACCTTTCGGGCCCACCTTCCCTCTTTTTGGCCCCCCAAACCCCCCCTGCCCCCTCCTCCCTTTTGGGGGCCCTTTCCCAATATTCTGGCCCTGCCTCCCTCTGGGGGGCCTCCCCCAAACCGGGCCCGCCCCCCCCTTGGCCCCCAAACCATCGGCCTGCCTCCCTCTTTTGGGCCCCCAACCAACCGGGCCCCCTGCCCCCCTCTCTGGGCCCTCCACCATCTGGCCGCCCCCCCTTTTCTAGGACCCCAAATTTTGGGCCTCCCTCCCTCCAAGGCCTCCCCCAAATCGGGGCCTGCCCCCTCTGTGGGCCCCCCCAAAACTGGCCTGCCCCCCCTTTTGGGGGGCCTCCAAAAATCTCCCCCTCCCCTCCCTCTGGGGGCCTCCCCCAAATCTGGCCTGCCCCCCTCTGTGGGGCCTCCACCATCGGGCCCTGCCTCCCGTGGGCCCTCCACCTCGGGCCCGGGCCCCCCCTCGGGTGACCCTCCCCATCTGGCCTGCCCCCCTCTCGGGGGCCCCCCACCAAGGGCCCCTGCCACCATCTGTGGGCCCTCCACCATCGGGGCCTGCCCCCCCCTGTGGGCCTCCCCAACCATCGGCCCTTTGCCCCCCCCTCTGGGGGCCCCTTTAAAACCATCGGCCTCCCTCCGTCTGTGGCCTCCCCATCGGCCTGCCCCCGGGGCCAGGGGCCTCACCTTTTTCCTTAATTCCCCATAAAAGGGGCTGTTTGGGAAAAGGAAAAACTGTAAAATAAAAACTACTCCTTAATAGTTTCCCCTTAACTTTTAAAAGGAGAAAAAAAAATTTTTACACAGTTCAAAAAATTTGGGTTTCCCCCCTTTTAAAGGGGAACGCTGTGAGGCCGAGGGGGGGGCCCCCCACCGGAAAACGGTTTGACAACCCCCTTGTTTTTAAGGGAAAAGATTTTCTTAATTGAGACATTTAGGGGGGTTATGTAACATGAACCCCTCAAACCACTCAGAAGGGATTTGCCCCCAAAAAAAAAAAAAAATCTATGGTGCAAATTTTTGAAGATGGGGAAAAAAAATTACAAAATTTAAAAAATGATCCCAAAACCTACACAAAAACATATACTATTAGATGCAAGTTAAAAACCCTTTTTTGAGTGATATAACTGTTTTTTTTAAAAAGCATAAATTTTTTGAAGTTTGAAAAGGGGCAAATTTTTAAAAATTTTTCAAAATTTTTTTTAAATTTTTTTCATAAAAAAAAAAGGGTTTTTTAATGGTAAAAAAACCTGTCTGCATTGATCTGGGAAAATTTCTATTCTTTTTTCTAGAAAAATTAAGACCCCATTGCCCATCCCTGCTCCATTACCCCTTCCCAATTAAAATAAGAGAGATATTCCCTAATGTTTGAACTAAAAAGTTTTAATAAAATAGAAAAGGGTGCTAGTTTTATAAATATAAATCTATTTTAATAAATATATATATATATTTTAATATATATAAATTTTTTTAAGGGCTACTAAAGCGGGCCCAATGATCCCTTTCCCTTCGGAAAACGGGCCCTACAGGGCAGTTTTTGCAACATGATAAGGGCCCCAAAAACCCACACATACAAACTTTCCCCTGCTTTGCTAAGAAAATGAGGGTAAGATGTCTGACTGGCCAAGCTGCCCAAAAAACCAAACCCTTTTAATGAGCATTTGGGGGGCACCCTCAAATGGTAGGTGGGGGAGCACAGGGTTTCTAACATCGACCAAAATCCGTGTTTTTTGTCAGGGAAAGGGGGAAGAGAATTCCTTTGTTTGCTTTACAAATAAGCCAAGGAAAAATTTTTTAAAGGGCGGGTGCGGGAAAATAATGGAAACCCACAAAACATTGACACTTTGGAAACAATTTTCCCCATTTTTAAATCGGGGGTGTTCCCATTTTTATTGCCAGGGGTTAAAGACTTTGGGATGGCGGGTTGTTTTTAAATTATTTTAGGGAAACCCCCAAAGTTTACCCCTTTTTAACAAGCTGTACAGGGACAATTTTAAAATTGGGTATCAAAATTTTGGGGATTCCCAATTTTTTCCCCCCAGGGAAAAAAGATATAATACAAATTTTAAAAAAATGTGAGGGTTGTACTCACTTTTGCGAAATACTGTATGTTAAGGCTTAAATTTTTATGTAATGTCAGTGGAAGACATTTAGTTTCAAACATTCATATCCATTTTTTATATTTTGTAAAGCTTTAACATTGGCCAATTGCATAGGCGAGCCCACTAGGGCTTTTAACACTAAGAAACTAGTGCTAAAAGGGAAAAAAACCCTGGGAAGAGATTTCTAAAAAAGGGGTTTGTTTTTTAAATAAAAATTTGTAAAAAAGAAAAATTTTTTTTCACCCAGCTCTGAAACTTCCAAAAAAATTTTAAAGTTTAAGGGGAAGGTTTGTTTTAAAACCATTTGGGCACAAAGGAAATTTTGGCCGGGGGGGCCCAGGAGAGCTTTCCCCCCAGGTGGGAAGGTTTTTCCGGGGAAAGCTTTCATCAATTCCCTGCAAATTTTTTTTTTGTAGGTGTTGGCCCTGCATTAGGTTGCGAAAGGTGAGTTTTATTTTATTTTTTCTTTTTCCAAAAAAAAGGGTCGGGTGGGGAGGTAAAGTGTTTGGGGCCGGGGCCCAGTGCACGCTTTGCCCGGGGCTTTTTTTTGCTTTTTAAGGGACCCCCCCTGGGCAAAGGGCCCTTCAGGGCTGAGGGTGCAAGACTTTCGGGTTTTGGGAACCCTCCCACAGAACAACTTCTCTCCACAACTGAAATACAGCAATGGCACAAAACCCCCTCCAGCCCATATACAATATCTGCCTCAAAGTTTTCCCTTGGTTACGCACCTCATCACTTTCTAAAATGAAGAACACAATCAACACAAGCAAAAAAAGTAGCGCTCAGAAACCTCTAATCACAGGGTCAGAGACAGGCATGCACTTGCTGTTATAATCATGGACAAATGTAAGAGCCTTTTTATTTTCCAATCTACTGTACTTAGTCATATAAGGCCTTGTTTTTGCGGGTCAAGATGTTCTACCATAAAATGTACTGGGAAACCGAAAAAACAGAAGTGTAGTAAAATATGAAAAAAAAATATACTTGTGCCATGTTTGCAGAGGAGTTAAATGATAAACAAACGACTCCCACATTGCAAATATTATGTAATGGTTTAACATCATGTTTTATAACGTCACAGCTTTTACTTCTCGGCCCTTCACACTTATAACACCCTGGGAGACTAAAGTAAAAGACTTTATGCATATTATTAACATGCTTTGTTAATCAACAAAGTCTACCAGTAGCTAGTTGTTTTTTAAGAATATCTATTTAATGTTAGGCTTAACCTTTTTGGCTATGTAAAGTGTCTGCTATTACATTTCTGTAATTATTCTCTGTTTGAAAAAAAGGAGAAAGGTGCTCCCCGAAAGGTGTCCCACGTATTTTAGAGAATACAATTTTGTGTATTTTTTGCTTGGTTGCACTTCGACTATAATTCAGTAAATGATACACCCATTGTATTAAGCGTGGCTGCTTACTAGCTCAATTTGGCAATGGGACCCAGTGCATAAACATATGAACTAGAAGTAGAACAGCGTGATATAGGAAGAGAACGCCAGGCACTTCTGCAGGTAAGCCACCGGATTCTCCTTACTGTCTTGATGACCAAGAGCTCGACCATACACTAAGCAGTTCTAAACAGTACGAGATAAATACAGGGACCTATGTATGTAACAATATTTCAAGTGAAGTTTTCTAAGAATTTGGTGGGAAAGCCTCATTCTACTTTGCTGCAATCTAATAACAGAGTACTTTGCAACCCGCTGCTCCACATTTACCCCTCAGCTGCCTTTTCTGATGCATCCTCTTCTCCAATCGATTTTCTGCCCCATTCAGTTCTGTTGGAATAATACTTCTTACTGTGTGCAACAACCACTTCTGCATGTATTGCATGTGTGAGCCTTTAACGAGGGATATTGTCATTGTTGATAAAGTTAGGCTGTTTAAAGAAAAAAAAACTGTGTGAGGTGAAGACAGCACAGACCTTTCTTACTGCAGATGGACTGATATGTGCAGACATGTTCTCCTGCGTGCTGAGAAGTTAAGCTTGTTCTGTTCATGAATAAAGTTCCTTTTGCTGTTCCACTCCTGGAGAATGATCTGGATAATCTGCTGCTAACAGGTTATGGGCCCAGTATCCAAGTATTCCAGTATCCCAGTACAACAGTAAAGTGTGAACAGTAAGAAAATAAGATGGCTGCTAGCACCAATCCTATGAAATTCTCAGTGCCAAGCCTGACAAACCAGAACTACCAATCCTGTAAATTCAAGGTGAAGATGCTTCTAATAAGAGAAGGTACGTGGAAATATACACAGGAGTCCAAACCTGATCCTCCATCAGAGGAATGGATAGAGAAGGATCAGAAAGCACAGAGCACTATCTCCCTCACTATAGCTGATGACCAGATTGTACACATATGTAAATGTAACACTGCAAAGGACATGTGGGAAGAGCTACAGAAAGTGCATGAAAGAACAAATCTCAGCAATAAGCTTTATCTAATGAGGAAACTTTATCAGTCCAAGTTATGTAAGGGCCAGAATATGCAGGACTACATCAGAGACACCCTAGAAATAGTGGAGCATCTGTGTGGAATAGGAGAAGACATAAAAGACTTCCATGTTGCTGCACTGTTACTCAGCGGTCTCCCAGAAAGCTATGACACACTGGTCACCGCACTAGATGCACGGCCAGATGATGAGCTCACATTAGAGTATGTTAAAGGCAAGCTTGTGGATGAATACAAGAGAAAAACAGAGAGTACAAGCAGCAGTGATGTGTCCACCACAGAATCTGCATTAAAGACTCAGGATCATACAACACATAAGAGTCATGTAAAGGAAACACGTGAATGCTTTGTATGCAAGAAACCTGGTCACTTAAAGGCAAATTGCAGAGTCTGGAAAGCAAAAATTAATCAGCTTAAAGGAAAAGGGAACAATCAGAAAGCCAAAAGTGCTATTAAAGAAGAAAAGGACACTGTGTGCTGAATCAGCATTTAATACAAGTACAGGCAGATCAGCAAGACATGTATGGTGCATAGACTCCGGTGCCACAAGCCACATGACAAATAACAGAAGTTTCTTTTCTAACCTGGACCAAGCAGATCAGAAAAAGTCATCTTAGCCCATGGTCAGTATATAACTTCAGAAGGAATAGGAGATGGCTACTTCCACTGCCAAGTCTCTCCAACAGAAACCAGAAAGATCCAAGTAAAGGATGTGCTCTATGTTCCAAGTCTTGAAAGCAACTTGTTATCAGTGAAGAAACTCCCAAGACAGGAGAATGTAGTTACTTTTATGGATGACAGCTGCATCATCACAAGAGAGGGTCATACTCTTGCAAAAGGAAATATCAAAGATGGATTGTATCAGTTACAATACTAGAAAGCTGTTTATACTGCCAAACAAGAACATGAGAATTGCATCCATGTGTGGCATCGACGTCTTGGGCATAGGGACCCAGAAGCAATAAGAAAGCTAGTTCAGGATAAGTTTGCTAACGGCATTACAATTGACCAATGCAGTCAGAAGATGAAGTGTACTAGCTGCCTTAAAGGTAAAAACACAAGGAAATAATTTCCTAAACATAGCACCACTACATCAGCACAGCCACTGGACTTGATTGTGTGTGGTCCAATGAGTACTCAAACACCTGGAAAGAAGAGATATTTTCTCACATTTATTGATGATTACTCCAGATATACAATTGTATACTTGCTTCATAGCAAAGATGAAGTTGCAAAGTAACTAGAAGAGCACCTAGCTGAAGTATCCAACAAATTTGGAAGAATGCAAAAGACACTGCGTGCTGACAATGGAACTGAATACACAAATGGAAAGACACAAGAATGGAATCGTGTTCCAGACTACCATACCATATCACCCAGAACAGAATGGTGTCGCAGAGAGGAAAAACCGAACTATTTGTGAAAGTGGAAGAAGCATGCTTTTTGATGCCGAGCTACCAACAACATATTGGGGAGAAGCAATAATAACTGCTTGCTATCTTCAAAACAGATTACCAGGTAAAGCTACAAGGAAAACTCCATATGAGCAAAGGAACAAAACGAAGCCTGAATTAAAGCACATAAGAATATTTGGAAGTAAAGCATTTGTGCATGTTCCTAGAGAAAAGCGTACAAAATGGAAAACTCATGCAAAGGAAGGAGTCCTGGTAGGCTACAGTGAAACCCAAAAAGGATACAGAATTCTGCACCCAGAGACCAACAAGGTGACAATCAGCAGAGATTTAGTAATAGTTGAAAACTCTGTATCACTCAAATTAATAAAGTTACTCCAGTAATTCCACTTGAGCCACAGAAGCTACCACAGTCACAAATTCAAGAAAACAAGGAAGAAGACACTGAAGTGTGGGTCGACCCTCAAGTTACTGGAGAGGAAACTGTAATACCTACTGAACCATCAGTCAGGAGATCCAACAGGTGCAACAAAGGTATTCCAACTAAATGCCTGTCCTACATGGTGAAGACACATTGTGAGTCAGAGCCTTAGTCATGGGAAGAGATACAACTACTACCAGTCCATGAAAAGCAGAAACGGATTAAAGCTGCAGATGAAGAAATGGAATCTCTTCAACAGCTTCAGACATGGAAGATTACTAAGCTACCACAGGGTAAGAAAGCAATTGGATGTAAGTGGGTTTTCAAAACCAAGTATGACTCTGATGGTAAAGTGCATAGATTTAAGGCAAGACTAGTTGCAAAAGGATACTTACAAAAATATGTAGAAGATTATGATGCTACATTTTCTCCAGTCACTAAACAAACAACATTCAGAGTGTTAATGTCTGTAGCAGCAGTGCAAAGCATGAAAGTAAGACATTTTGACATTAAGACAGCTTTTCTAGATGGTGACATTGAAGAAGAGGTGTATATGACTCAACCAGAAGGTTATACTAAAAAAGGAGAACACCACCTTGTGTGTAAACTGCAAAAATCTCTTTATGGCCTAAAACAATCGGCAAGAACGTGGAACACGAAGATGAATGACGTTCTGCAGAAAGAAGGATTTAGAAGAAGTCAAGCTGATCCGTGTTTATACACTAAATGTACAGCAGATAAGTGGATGTATGTTCTTCTGTATGTTGATGATGTCATCATGCTCATCAAGAAGAAGCTGAAATTACAAAAGTAGGAACAATTTGGAACCACCATTTTACAACACAGGCCCGGGGAAATGTGACACATTATCTGGGAAGCCAGATCCAGAGAGAAGAAGATGGAAGTTTCCTTCTCAACCAGAAAGCTAAAATTGTCACAGTTCTCAACCAGTTCGGAATGTTAGAAGCCAAAGGCACTTCAACACCAATGGATCCATCTTATATAAAGTTGGAAGGAGAAGATGATCTAATACCTAACAATGAGAGTTACAGAAAAGCAGTGGGGGCACTTCTGTACATACCCACAACTACTCGGCCTGATATCACAGCAACAATGGGTATTCTGTGCCGACTTGAAAGTAAGCCACGGCAAAGAGACTGGAATGTAGTTTAAAGAGTCCTTCAATATCTGAAGCAAACTCAATACATGAATCTAAAAGTATCTGCAAATGATGATCTAAAGCTCACAGCTTACGTGGACACAGACTGGGCCGGAGATTTAAGTGATCGAAAGTCAACAAGCAGTTACTTATTTAAATTAGGAGAAAGTCCAATTTCTTGGTCAAGCAGAAAGCAGGTGTCAGTTGCGTTATCATCTACAGAGGCAGAATACATTTCTGCAGCTTGTGCCAGTCAAGAAGTGTTTTGGTTGAACCAACTGTTAGAGGATCTTGGTAAACTCCAACTCAACCTGTCACGATTTATGAAGACAACCAAGGATGTATTAAACTCGCCAGCTGTGAAACGATCAATGCCATGACCAAACACATTGATGTAAGACATCACCACCTGCGAGATTTAGCGGAATGTGGTATCATTGACTTTGTCTACTGCGAAAATGACAAGATGATAGCTGATGCCACAACAAAGCCATTGCCAAGAACCAAGTTTGAAGATTTCAGGAAGATGATGGGACTAATTGGATAAGTAGTTGTTGAGTGGGGGTGTTGGAATAATACTTATTACTGTGTGCAACAACCGCTTCTGTATGTATTGCATGTGTGAGCCTTTAGCTAGGGATATTGTCATTGTTGATAAAGTTAGGTTGTTTAAAAAAAAAACTGTGTGTGAGGTGAAGACAGCACAGACCTTTCTTACTGCAGATGGACTGATACGTGCAGACATGTTCTCCTGTGTGCTGAGAAGTTGTGCTCGTTCTGTTCATGAATAAAGCTCCTTTTGCTGTTCCACTACTGGAGAATGATATGGATAATCTGCTGCTAACAAGTTCTGTTTATGCACAGTAGCAAAAAGGCACAATTATTCAGTTACCGTATATAGAGTATAAGCCAACCCGAGTATAAGCCGAGGTACCTACTTTTGCCACAAAAAAACGGGAAAGCTTATTGGCTCGAGTATAAGCCTAGGGTGGAAAATGCAGCGGCTACTGGTAAATATCAAAAATAAAAATGGATACCAATAAAATTACATAGGCCGTTTAATGTCCCCCATAGGCAGATATATGTCATGTCCGCCATAGGCTAGGCAGTTTAATGTCCCCCACAGGCAGTTATAGGCAGGTATACTGTATGGCCCCCACAGGCAGTTATAGGCAGGTATATGTCCCCCATAGGCAGTTATATGCAGGTTTATGTCCCCCATAGACAGTTATAGGCAGGTTTATGTCCCCCATAGGCAGTTATAGGCAGGTTTATGTCCCCCATAGGCAGTTATAAGCAGGTTTATGTCCCCATAGGCAGTTATATGTCCTTATAGGCAGGTAATAGGCAGGTTATAGGCAGGTATATGTTCTAATAGGTAGGGTATAGGCTGGTATAGGTAGGGTATAGGCTAGGTATAGGCAGGTATAGGCTCGGTATGGGCAGGTACAGGCTGGGTATAGGCAGATATAGGCTGGGTATAGGTTAGGTATAGGCTAGTATAGGCTGGTATAGGCTGGGTATAGGCTAGGTATAGGCAGGTAATAGGCAGGTATAGGCAGGTATAGGCTAGGTATAGGCAGGTATAGGCTGGTATAGGCTGGTATAGGCAGGTATAGGCTGGTATAGGCAGGTATAGGCAGGTATAGGCTAGGTATAGGCAGGTATAGGCAGGTATAGGCTTGTATAGGCTGGTATAGGCTTGGTATAGTCAGGTATAGGCTGGTATAGGCAGGTATAGGCTAGGTATAGTCAGGTAATAAAAAAAAAACAACAAACAAACACTTACCTGACTCCCTCGCCGCTCCGCCTCCTCGCTGTCCGGCCTCCCGCGCGCTGTCCTCCATCTTCCCGGCACAGGCGGATGATGTCGTCATCAGGCCGCGCATGCAGCGTTATGACGCACGCTGCCGGTGCCGGAAACTCCGGACGGCCGCCAGTCTGCTTGCGCCGTCCGGAATCCATTGCGGAGCAGGGAGCGCTCGCTCTCTGCCCCGCAGTGGTATCCCTTCACCTATATGCGCTCCGGAGGAGTCGCATATAGGGGAAGAGATCGCTGACAGCAATGGGCCACGGCAGTGCCCGTCGCTGTCAGCTGTACTCGGCATTCTGCTATATGCGCTCCCTGAGGAGTCGCATATAGCAAGAAGCGTCCCTGTCGGCGCATGGGCCATCGCAGTGCCCGAGCGCTGACAGTGACTCGAGTATAAGCCGAGGTAGAGTTTTTCAGCTCATTTTTTGGGCTTAAAAACTCGGCTTATACTCGAGTATATATGGTACATAGTTTGTAAGGTTGAAAAAAGACAGACATCTATGCAGTTCAGC
Organism: Phyllomedusa bahiana; assembly: GCA_025379985.1. NCBI lineage: Eukaryota > Metazoa > Chordata > Amphibia > Anura > Hylidae > Phyllomedusa > Phyllomedusa bahiana. The sequence goes on along the minus strand of JAODAL010061545.1, from coordinate 3,353 downwards.
CTATTATCCTGTAGTGTTGTTCCAGAGAAAGGCAAAACCCCCATGAGGTAGAAGCCAATTATCCTCATTTTATGGAAAAAATTTCTTCCTGACTCCAATCTGGCAATGCCTGGATCAACGACCCCTCTCCAGAATACTAGTCATTATAACTTGTTATACTATTATGCTCTAGAAATGCACCCAGACCCTTTTTGAACTCTGTTAGTGAATTTACCATGACAAGTTCCTCTAGCAGAGAGTTCCACAGTCTCACTGCTCTTACAGTAAAAAAAAAAAAACCCTTCTATTTCTATGTGAAAAAAATCTGTTTCTATATCTATTCATTATTATTTTGTTATTGTTTTTATTGTTACACTGAAAATAAACATTTGTAGTATTTCCCACATTGACTTCAAGATATTACTTAAGTATGGAAATCAACAGCACAGGCTGTGGGTAATAATGATTTGGTTATTTAGCTAGAATATATAAATAAGCTCTAACATTACACCACTTATTGCGTAAGCCCACTTGTGCCAACTAAACCACTCTAGCCTAGCCATGGTATATTGAGCCAAGACATTCTTAGCAGATCCTTTAGATCCCATATAGAGGCATCACACTACATTAGCTAACATACCTTCTTTCTGTAGTGCATCCTGGTGCTCTCTCTTCTCTAGCTATCTCTTCATCCAGCTGTTTATATGATGTAAAAGAAAATGTGATTAATTCGATCAGCCCATCTTCTTACATGGCTCCATGTCCAGTTTTGATGTTTATGTGCCCATTATAGGTGCTTTTAGAGGAAGACAGGGGTCAGAACCGGCACTCTGACTGGTCAGCAGATATGCTGCAAACTGCAAAGCATTTTCTGTACTGACACTTCTACCGTCACATAACTTGGACCAGACAGACTAGCCTTTACTCACCTGAACCCACACACCTGAATAAGCCTTGGTAGCCCATGACCCTGTCACCAGTTACTGGTAGTCCTTTTTTGGACTACTTTTGGTAGGTACTATTCACTACACCCCAGATGACCTGTCATTTAGGATATGCACTGGGCTAGATACTTAGCCATCACACTCTAATCCGTGCAAAATTGCTTAGATACTTATACTTGCCCATATTCCTACTTTAAAATACACTCACCGGCCACTTTATTAGGTACACCATGCTAGTAACGGGTTGGACCCCCTTTTGCCTTCAGAACTGCCTCAATTCTTCGTGGCAAAGATTCAACATGGTGTTGTAACGATGCTCAATTGGTACCAAGGGGCCCAAAGAGTGCCAAGTAAATATTCCCCACACCATGACACACCACCACCAGCCTGAACCGTTGATACAAGGCAGGATGGATCCATGCTTTCATGTTGTTGACGCCAAATTCTGACCCTACCATCCGAATGTCGCAGCAGAAATCGAGACTCATCAGACCAGGCAACGTTTTTTCCAATCTTCTACTGTTCAATTTCGATGAGCTTGGGCAAATTGGAGCCTCAGTTTCCTGTTCTTAGCTGAAAGGAGTGGCACCCAGTGTGGTCTTCTGCTGCTGTAGCCCATCTGCCTCAAAGTTCGCCGTACTGTGCGTTCAGAGATGCTCTTCTGCCTACCTTGGTTGTCACGGGTGGCTAGTTGAGTCACTGTTGCCTTTCTATCAGCTCGAACCACTATGCCCATTCTCCTTTGACCTCTGGCATCAACAAGGCATTTCCGCCCACAGGACTGCCGCTCACTGGATGTTTTTTCTTTTTCGGACCATTCTCTGTAAACCCTAGAGATGGTTGTGCGTGAAAATCCCAGGAGATCAGCAGTTTCTGAAATACTCAGACCAGCCCTTCTGGCACCAACTACCATGCCATGTTCAAAGGCAACTCAAATCACCTTTCTTCCCCATACTGATGCTCGGTTTGAACTGCAGGAGATTGTCTTGACCATGTCTACATGCCTAAATGCACTGAGTTGCCGCCATGTGATTGGCTGATTAGAAATTAAGTGTTAACGAGCAGTTGGACAGGTGAACCTAATAAAGTGACCGGTGAGTGTATATCAACTTAAAGAACTGACTCTTTACTTGCTCCTTAGTACATTCCACATTTTTGATAGATACCATTGTATCAATATAACCAATGTTTTTTGCTGCCTGACTTTAGGGTGGGGCCACAGTCTCCAGCAGCTGCAAAACCATATCTGAACTGGGACAAGGTATTCTAATGCCCTAGGCAAAAAAGGCATATATAGCCCCTCTATTGAAAAATCAGTCCATACCTCTTTGTAGAAAAAACACATATAAAAATGGGACATTACATAGGGTATGTTCACATGGCGTAGTGGGGCGGGAATAGTACGCAATTAGTGATGAGCGATTACGTCGACTATCGTCATCGGGTCGATAGTCGATATCGTCAATTATCAAGACGATTTCCGATAGTTGATAATAGATTATCGCCGATGACAAATAAAGTCTATGGGAGAGGAATAACACCTTCATTCTTACACCCAAACAGGGCTGGAGAAGCTGGAATTAACATCCACAACAGTCAAATGGCTACGTGCTACATCTTAAGCAACACACTTAGGTTATAAAAGCCACAGAAAAAAAAACACAGACCATTCACTATCCCTGTCTTGTACCACAGCATGATCCTTAAACCTGCATGACCCACAAATTAAAAAGTGCCAGAAGGCAGTATGATTTGAACCATCATTTTACTTGAACTGGACATTGAATATCCCTGTCCTGGAACGCAGCATGAGCCCCAAACCTGCATGACCCCTGATTAAAAAGTGCCGGAAAAAGGAGTCTTTCAACCACCATTTTAGTTGAACTGGACATTGACTAGAACTGTCCTGGGCCACAGCATGAGCCCCAAACCTGCATGACCCCAGATTAAAAAGTGCCGGAAAAAGGAGTCTTTCAACCACTATTTTAGTTTCACTGGACATTGACTATACCTGTCCTGGACCGCAGTATGACCCCCAAACCTGCATGACCACCAGATTTAAAAACTGCCGGAAAAAGGAGTCTTTCAACCACCATTTTAGTTGAACTGGACATTGACTATACTGTCCTGGGTAACCTACATCTGTTCAAGTCTTCCTGTACCTCCCTTGTACAATTCAAAGGAATATTTGTATCAGCTATTTTGTACATGCCAGATTTTTAGTAGTTTAATTCAAGAAAACACATTTTTTTTATATAGGATGGAATCTCACCACGTCTTTGTTTCTCTTTTTTTTTAATTGTATTAAATGGGTTGTCTCACTACAGGAATTGCTAGCTATGTTAAAGATCTTGCAAAAACAAGTCATTTCGCAATATGTGTCCATTAAAAGTGTCCTACCTATTCCTGTTTCTTCAGCAACCCACCCCC
>JAODAL010061544.1:0-20256 GCA_025379985.1 Phyllomedusa bahiana | reverse complement strand
ATTTTTTTATCATACAACCCTATATATCACAGAGCTCAGCTTCTCTCTTCTATCATACAACCCTATATATATGAGCTCTTTCAGATGCTGGACGGTGGTAAGCTCTAACCCCCAGGTCGACTGCTCTCAGGAGGGCCCACATGTGGTTGGCCAAGCTGTTGGTAGGACCCCGCTGCAAACTTTGGAGCTGTCTCTCATAAACTGAACCTCTCAAGTGGTTTATGGTGCCTTATCTGAGAGCAGTATTTGAGAGAGGGAGAGAAACAGGGCCCTGCCATGTATAAAGTTATATGATAGAGGGAGAGAAGCTAAACTGTGATATATAGGATTATATGATAGAGGGAGAGAAGCTGAGCTTTGTGATATATAGGGTTATATGGTAGAGGAGAGAAGCTGAGCTCTGCGATATATAGGATATATGATAGAGAGAGAGGAGCTGAGCTCTGTGATATATAAGGTTATATGATAGAGGAGAGAAGCTGAGCTCTGTGATATATAGGGTTATATGATAGAGGAGAGAAGCTGAGCTCTGTGATATATAGGGTTATATGAAAGAGGAGAGGAGCTGAGCTCTGTGACATATACTATACAGAATAATACTGTTCTGTCAACATAATATCACCCTCAGCATTGTGCCCTATCCGCTTTAATATTTTAATAATGATCTTGCACAGCGATTGCACAGTAAAATATCGATCTTTGCAGACGATACTAAGCTCTGTAAAGGAATCCACACAATAGAGGATAATGTGTTATTACAAAGGGATCTGGATAAGTTGGAGGCCTGGGCAGGGAAATGGCAGATGAGGTTTAACACAGATAAATGCAAGGTTATGCACATGGGGAGGAAAAATCCATTACACTATTACATGTTAAATGGAAAAATACTGGGTAAAAGTGACATGGAGAAGGACTTGGGAATCCTGGTGGACAGTAAACTTAACTGTAGCAGCCAGTGTCAGGCAGCAGCTGCCAAGGCAAATAGGATCATGGGTTGTATTAAAAGGGGCATAGATGCACATGATGGGAATATTATTCTCCCATTATACAAGTCACTGGTTAGAACACACAGGGAATATTGTGTACAGTTTTGGGCACCAGTGCACAGGAAAGACATTGTAGATCTTGAACAGGTACAAAGGTGGCCAACAAAAATAATAAAAGGACTACAATACCCAGAAAGATTAGCAAGATTAGGGTTATTCAGTTTAGAGAAAAAAGACAGCTTCGAGGGGACATAATAAATATGTTTAAATATATTAAGGGCCAATACAGAGATCTTTCTAAAGATTTATTTATACCCAGGACTCTATCTAGAACAAGGGGGCATCCTCTACATCTTGAGGAAAGAAAGCTTATACATAAACATAGAAAGGGATTCTTTACTGTTAGAGCAGTGAGACTATGGAACTCTCTGCCAGAGGAACTTGTCATGGTGAATTCAATAACAGAGTTCAAAAAGGGTCTGGATGCATTTCTGGAGCGTAATAATATAACAAGTTATAGTGACAAGGATTTTGGAGAAGGGTCGATGATCCAGGGATTTATTCTGATTGCCAGATTGGAGTCAGGAAGGAATTTTTTCCCCAACATGAGGACAATTGGCTTCTACGTCATGGGGGACGTAAGAGAGACAGGCTAAGGATACAGCAATCCTTTACTATCAGGAGTAATGTGCTGCATTTATTCCAGGCTGGCATATAATTGCCTTTGGATAGTGAGTACCACTTAAGCTACACCCATCCCTGCAGTAGGACCGTATTATTCCCCCTCTCACCCCATCTCCTTCCCTAGCGGCAGTTCAGTTTTGAAGGGATGAGGAGCATTATGGGGATTATACAGGCATGCAACTGGATACTCTGCAGCCTCCTGCCAGGGTTACATATCAGAGTCTTCCCAACATAAGCTTCTGACGGAAAAAGCCTTAGTGCAGGAACTGACATAGGAGTTGTTTAGGCTTGAATTTTAGTCCTCACATAGTATTTGGAGGCTGAAATCCACTTTTAAATTAAGCTTTAAAACCAGGTCTGAAACTGCAAATCTGTAGTCGTAGCTCCCCCTCCTGACACAGTGACTCCTTCCCAGGTCACAGATGATGCCTAGAAAACTCTCCTATAGAAGTCAAGGGGACTGATCCAGTTCACAGGCTCCTATGTACACCCTAAATGTTTGTGTAAAATAAAAAAGGATATTACAAGTTCAAAACACCCCCTTTTTTGCATTAATAAAGTCTGATCTATTAAAATATAACATCATTTATCCTGTATAGTGAACACCGTAGAAGAAAAAAAAATCCATACGCCAAATTTAGTTTTTTTTGGTCATTTTGCTTAATCCAAAAAATTGGAATAAAAAGTGATTGATAAAGTTGCAAGTATCCCAAAATGATACCAATAAAAACTACCCTTCAGTCCACAAAGAATGAGCTCTCAGGTCCATTGATTGTTAAACAAGAAAAGGTATTGGTCGCAAAAAATGGTGCTGTAGATCAAAATTTAAAAGATAGAACAAGTTTGTGTTTTTAAAAAAAAAAAAAAAAATACCAAAACATAACGCAAACTCTACAAATCTGGTATCTCCAGAACCGTACCAACCTGCAGAATACAGATAACATGTCATTTCTACTGAACAGTAACCTCCATAAAAACGTATTCCCTGTAAAAAATGGCCCAACTACTTTTTTTTTTTTTTTCCCACTTTCCAACACACATAGAACTTTGGGGATTTTCCAGTACATTATATGGTACAGTGAATGAAATCTTGTCCCGCAAAAAACAAGCCCTGATAAGGCTATAAATATGGAAAAATAAAGAGGTTATTGATTTTGAAAGACGAGGAGGAAAATAAACGAAAAGCAAAACTCTGAATACAGCTGCGTCATCTAGAGGTTAAACATTATAGTATTATTTTATTTCTGAACTCTGTCACTTTTTACTCAATTTTTTTTCCAGTTTAATTATTCTCACATCAGGGACTTGTTCTTTACATTTTTTTTTCTTGCAAACACAAGATGCCGACACAATTATGTATGCCAGTATATGGTGGCATGCCTCATAATGCATGGTACCACTTATGACAAACTTATTTCTTAGTAGAAAATTTACTTTAAACTGGTTCCAAGCTGTCTCAGTGCTACATAGGCCTGGGCTTGTGACTGCAGCACTGACAGCGTTAACGGTCAGGATCTGAATTTTCTCCGACCACAGCAAGTGCAATTGTATAATAGCCACACTCCTGCCACTGATCACGTCAGTAACCATAGAATCACTAGGGTGCTTTCACACAGCGCAGTTTTGGTGCAGTTTTAACTGCGCTCCAATTAAATTATTAAATTATTATCAGTAAGCTTTCAGCTGTCTAAATTGTTCAGAAAGGTGTTTCAAGTAATCAATGACTGTGTTTGAAGTCTTGTGGATACAAACACCCTAAGGCTATGTTCACACGGAGTAATTGCGGGGCATACAGTACGCCACACAACTACGGCGGGTGTTCGGGAGCTCACGGCGCACAAGCGCCGTGAATAAATGACATGTCACTTATCTCCCCGCGCGTCGTATTGTACGCCCGGGGAGAGGAGGCGTAATCCATAGTTCTCTATGACTGAGGCGCATTTCGCTCGTATTTGAGTGCAGTATGCTGCGCAATACGCCGCGAAATGCGCCCCAATTTAAGCTGTGTGAACATAGCCTAATTGATCAAGCTTGCCGGTAATAAAGGCAGTTTAATTGCAGTACAGTTAAAACCGCACTAAGGGTTCTTTCACACGGTGCGTTTTTGATGTGTTTTTTTGTACAGGAAGGCACAACAATTAATGCTATACATTGTTGCACAAAAAACGCATCCAAAAAAACGCATCAAAAACACACACAAAACCGCACCGTGTGAAGCCCCCTAAGGGGGCTTCACACAGCGCAGTTTTGGGTGCAGTTTTAACTGCGCTCCAATTAAACTGCCTCTATTAGCAGCAAGCTTCTTTCAGTTATCTAAATTGTTCAGAAGGGTGTTTCAAGTAAGTAATCAATTACTGTGTTTGAAGTCTTGTGGATACACACACACTAATTGATCACTCACTTTCCAAACAGTTTAGAGAAGTGAAAGAAGCTGCTGGTAATACAGACAGTTAATTGGAGCGACGTTAAAACTGCACCAAAACCGCGTTGTGTGAAAGCACCGTAAAACCGCGTTGTGTGAAAGCACCCTTATGTGACTATAGTCATCATTTCGGTGCGGTTTTGGTGCAAGACTTAAAACACAATAATTGATTGCTCACTTGTAAGGGTATGTTCACACGGCGTAATTGCAGCTGTATTAAAGCGCAAATACGCAGCAAAATGCGTGCCGCAATTACGGTATATCATAGGTCTTACAGAGAACTATGAATTACGTCTCGTCTCCCGATCGTATTGTATGCCGGGGGAGAGAAGTGACGGGTCACTTCTTTGCGGTGCTTATGCGCCACTGATAATAGAAGTTAAAGGGGGCGCCCCCCCCCCCCCTGTCCTTGGAATTATGCGCTGAGCAGCGAATACTTCCAAAACACATGGCGTACTGCGGCGCGCACAGTACGTGTCGAAGTTCGCCGTGTGAACATACCCTAACACTTTTTCATTCAATTTAATTAACGGAAAGGAACTTGCTGGTAATAAAGGCAGTTTAATTGCAGTTCAGTACTGACCGAGAAAAACCGCACCAAGTGAAAGCACCCTCACAGTGTAGGAACTACAACCACTTATGATGGATATCTGACACACGTATTAAAGGGGGTTAATAGAAATTAAAGCAGTTTTCCCATCTGGCTGCTTTACAGAGCCAAAGCTCACACTTTTCTAGTCAGTTTGTGGGTGGATCTACAGCAGTGATGGACATCTCAGCTCCCGCTACTCCTAGCTGAGCCTGTTAAAGGGATATTGGTGATGAAGAGGTTTTAACAGCAAAGAAGAAGACTTCAGACCTCTAAAAGGTTAAAGTGTGTCAGTAAGAAACATAAACAAGCTCTGGTGCTGAAGATAAGACACAGCAGGAAGTGAGGCCCTTTATCCCAGCCAGAACTGTGGAGCAGAGAGGTGGTTGGTAACCTAAAAAAACCTTCTGTAAGCAAGCAAAAGTTCAGAACTGCTCTAACAAAAACTATAGTCATTATTTAACTTTGCCTACATGTTTAAAGGGCATGTGTCATAAAAAATGAGCGATTGTTTAACTCAAGTTTTATGTTAAATACATTTTTCAAGAATTTAGTTTTTTTTAAATTTTCCATATCACTATCAATTTTTAAAAACATTTCTGTTCTGTTAGAGGAGATTTTCAGTAGTCCTCTCATGATCAGTACAAGCAAGGTTACAGTAAAAGGTGACACCAATGTGTATAGAAAACACAGGATCCTCATTCACAACAGGAGATAGTCGCAGCTCCCCTCCCCTGCACAGTGAATACTTCCCAGGTCACAGATGATGCCTAAAAAAACTCTCCTATAGAAGTCAAGGGGATGATCCCAGTTCACAGGCTCCTATGTCCACGAAAAAAAGAATATGTATGAAAGTGTAGGGTTTTTAAATTAGTCAAAAAATTTTGCGACAGTTTTCCTTTTGAGGGTATGTTCACATGGTGTTTTTAAATCCGAAAAACGTATTGAAAAGTGCTGCGTAAAACATATCCAAAGACATACCCAAAGTGTGCTGTGTGTCTGGATGTGTTTTCTGTGCAGCAGAAACGCACCCTATAGTCTTAAATAGGGCGTCTGCTGCGTAAAACAGATCAAAAATTGACATGACAGTTCTTTGAACGGATCCGGAAGAAGCATCAGAAAGACGCAAGTAAACACGCATCGGTGATCAGACGTCTGAACGCTGATGTGTGTTTTACATTGAAACTAATTGAAATCACACTGCATATGGTTAGATGTGCGTTTGGGTCTTAAACATGGATCTAAACACTCATCTAAAAAATGCCCTGTGAACATCCCCTTAAAGGGGTTGTCTCACTACATTGATTCATCTCACCTCAGTCCTGTTTTCTTTGTTTCATTTTGAATTCCGGGGCGTGTTTACTGTCTTCCACTAGGCTGCAGTAGAAGCCAGGTCTGTAGCTATAGTAACCAGTGCTGGCAGCCTATCAGGAGAGTTCCAACAGGTCTGTAGCTGTAGCAACCTGAGGAGCTGATGCAGCCCATACAAGAGGGGAAATCTAGGAATAGGTAGGACACAGTTCATTATAGAGCCGACTGTTTGCTTACTTGTAATTCGCTAGTTTATCTTGATCGATAGAGGACTTATGGAACTATAGGAGAATGTGGTGCTATGATGCAATAAATTTCCTCTTACTTTTATTGTACTGAAGAATTACACCTTGATGTTCAGCTCAAACTTGTTCATTATGTATTTGTTATATTTGAAAAACCAATACAATTTCTTGATATAATAGGTAGGACACTGTTAATGGACACATATTGCAAAGTAAATTTTTTTGCAAGATCTTTAACAAAAAAAGCAGCAATCCTTATAGTGAGACAACCCCTTTAAGCTAATCAGTGTGGCGAGAATACCTCTTTAAAATAATAATAGTAATGTTTAATCTTTTATTTGTATACATTTTCCACTTTAATTTTCAATTGACCCTTATTTCTTTTGCTGGGCAAGTGTAGTTCAAAACTGAGATTGGTTGAGGAGGGGAGCAGCTAATTCACCTTTTTTTGAGGTTTTACAGAGATCAATACAGCAGGCAGCCGGGGACATGAAGAGTAAGGGGACACCTCAGCTTTCTAAAAGACAGACATAGTAATTTCTATTGCACAAACCCCGTAATCTGAACAGTTTTTTTTCCTAATGTCAGTAATGCACGTTAATCGAAAAGTAACAAAAAAGAAAAAAAACATTTGTAAGAAGATCAAAGTGGCACTCGGACAGGATTTCTCATTCCAGTCCTTCTCATTCTTCTTCATTGTGTACTACCCTCTTACCAGCTTCAATGCATCTACATAGTGATTTTTTTTTTATCCATTTGAAAATAGCAAAATGTTCCTTATGTCAAGAACTCGTCCCAGCTCTCTGGACAGTACAGGCCTATGGGAGAAAGTATCACGACTACTCCCTGTCAGGAAAGAATTAGGAGCTATGATTACAGGGATTTTAATGTTAAAACGTGAAAAGCAAACAATTGCAGCCTCTAAGTGCTGGAGTCGCTGCGCTTTGCTGGTACAGTTTTTTTTTTTTTTTTTTTTTTTTTTTAAATTGTCACTCTGGGTGATTTCTCCTCAACAAGAGCGCCTGTCACCAAATGCAAGAAGCCGATTGTCTGTGAACACTGCTGTGCCATTAAGGCGGCACCACGGCAAATCAAAGTGCTCAAAAAACCTTATGGGGTGGGCAGCCAGTATGAACTGCCGAAATAGGCTGCCAGCCCCCGAAACCCGACGGGCACATTCCCGCGTCCTTGTGCAGAGTCTCACGGGTTCTCTCACAGCCGAAAAAAAGGGTGCGAGAGATTTTCAAGCATTACTGGTTTAAGACTTTCAACAGACTCTTCAGAATCAGCTCGACTGCACGTACTCTCACAGCCAGCTCGTATCTGCAATTCCCAGGACGTTTCCCAAAGGGTAAGGGAATTGGAACAACTCCTAAAGCTCAAGTTTTCTCTTCATTTTCTGATTTCTATGTCAAACTATGAGCTTCTCAACTCCTTTCCCATAATGCCTTGTGATATGCAGATGCTTAGCGGAGTGCAAAAGGTAATTTCGAATCTCCACACACCTATATGGCGCTCTCCCGAAGGAGGGATCTTCCTTTTGTGAGCCACTCATTGCCGCCCACACAGCCAAGCCCGCATCGCTCTGCTCTGTACTGACAAGGGGTAAACATCCCGAAATGGCAGTTTACAGATGGGTGATGCTGGCTTGGCTAAATATCCCTTTTGCTTTCCAAAGACCAGTGGGTCAAAAGCAAACTGAGGATTTGTTACAACCAATAGAGGGCGCTTGAGCTTCTCAGCTCCTTTCCCATAATGCCTTGTGATAAACTATGAGCTGATGAAATTACATTGCCTGTAAGAGCAGCTTCTGTCCCTACAATATCCCTCCAACTTTTCTCATTGTTATCATAGGGACATTGGTTGTGATAGAAATTGACAAAATCTCTTTTTTTATTTCCCTGTATTACAAGTCTGTAAGCGGCAATAGTTGCTGAGAAGTATACGGTCCCTAAGGCAGTGTTATCATGGGGGCACAGACAGAGAAACTCTTCTGGGGAGAAATTACAAACTCTCATTATTTGTTACAACAATAGGACATACCATACAGGTCTAATGGTGAGTTCCACCTCCAACACCCACACCTATCCTGAGAATGGACCCAAAAAAAGTCTCCTTTAAGAACAATGAGGAACTTGCGCAGTACTCTCAATCCTGTTCTATGGGAGGTCCAGGAACAGTTGACCAAGTGTGATTACTCCTATTGAAATTAATGGAGAGTGCTGCGACCGTACAACGTCTCCACAGAGACTTTTGTGAGTCCATTCCCCAAAAAATGTGCAGGTCCCCCAAAACTGGAGCTTCATCTATCAATTGGACCTCATCTGCCCAAATTTTTAGGACATTTCCAAGGGTAAGGGTTTGTTTTACCCGGCGTTCTTTGGGTTGTTTTTTTTATCGCGTCTTACGCGCTGGAAATCAGCCCAAAATCAGCCTCGGACAAGTTTCAAATAATTTCTCATTGAACATAATGTTTTTTTAACGGATTATGGCATTAATAAAGTTATCTCGCTTTTGTTGCTGAAAATACGGTTTTACAAATTTTAGCGCTACAATCCGTTTTTTACAGATTATGGCGCTAATAAAGTTCTCGCTTTTGTCCCTAAAAATACTATTTTATTTACGAATTTTGGTGCTAAAATCCATTTTTAAAAAAATGGATTTTTAGCGGCAAAAGCGAGATAACTTTATTAGTACCAAAATCCATACAAAACTGAGTTTAGTGCCAAAATCTGTAAACAAACAAACACACAAAAACCCGGGTTTCATAGTTTCATAGTTTGTAAGGCCGAAAAAAGACAAGACGTCCATCCAGTTCAGCCTGTTATAAATAAATCTTGGGAGAGATCTCTATATTGACCTTTGATGTATTTAAACATATTTATTATGTCCCCTGAAGCCTTCTTTTCTCTAAACTAAATAACCCCAATCTTGCTAAAACTTTCTGGGTATTGTAGTATCCCCAGTCCTTTTATTATTTTTGTTGCCGCCTTTGTACCTGTTCAAGCTCTACAATGTCTTTCCTGTGCACTGGTGCCCAAAACTGTACACAATATTCCATGTGTGGTCTAACCAGTGACTTGTATAATGGGAGAATAATGTTCTCATCATGTGCATCTATGCCCCTTTTAATGCACCCCATGATCCTATTTGCCTTGGCAGCTGCTGCCTGACACTGGCTGCTACAATTAAGTTTACTGTCCACCAGGATTCCCAAGTCTTCTCCATGTCACTTTTACCCAGCCTTTTTCCATTTAACATGTAATCATGTAATGGATTTTTCCTCCCCATGTGCATAACCTTGCATTTATCTGTGTTAAACCTCATCTGCCACTTCCCTGCCCAGACCTCCAACTTATCCAGATCCCTTTGAAATAACACATTATCCTCTATTGTGTGGATTCCTTTACAGAGCTTAGTATCATCTGCAAAGATCGATATTTTACTGTGTAATCCCTGTGTAAGATCATTAATGAAAATGTTAAAGAGGATAGGGCCCAATACTTAGCCCTGTAGTACCCCACTAGTAACAGGGATCCAGTCTGAGTATGTACCGTTAATTACTACCCTTTGTTTTCTATCATTGAGCCAGCTGCTTACCCACTTGCAACTTAACGCCAAAATCCGTAAGAAAAACCACGGATTTTTAACAGCAAAAGTAAGATAACTTTATTACGAACGAGGACACATTGGAAACTTGTATGCAGAATTGATAAGGTATAACCTGTGTTAACACCCACTATAGATGGGACTTTAATCTCCTGGGTGGGCTGTCATTCCAAAAAATGTGGCAAATACTGTCCGGCGCTTTCCATAGACTCCAATAGTAAATATTCTGCCCTGCTCTGGTGTTTTTTGCAACATGTTTCAAAAGACGACCAGTAAATAAAACGAGCAGAAAAATACTTTCTGTGGAGACAGCAGGACGTCTTTACTATAGAATTTAATGTGACCTCTTTACAGTAGTTTTTTTCAGCGTTTTTAGAAAACGGACGTTTTTCTGTGCAGTGGAGACATAGCCTAAATTTACGCCGTGAGAACATACCCTAAAGCACAGGTGTCAAACTGCGGCCCTCCAGCTGTTGGGAAACTACAACTCCCATCATGCATTTATATAATCTATAACAGTGGGCATGATGGGAGTTGTAGTTTCCCAACAGCTTGAGGGCCGCGGGTTTGACACCCCTGCCCTAAAGGAACTGGAAACAGTTTGCTTTGGAGGAACAACTCCTAAAGCTTCAGGATCTTTTTTCTTAACTTTTTGATTTCTCATAAAACTATAAAATAACAGTCGTCGTGAACGCAGCTTCTGTACCTACAGCCCCCCCATTCTGCACTAACCCATTTACACAATCACAGCTCATTGTTATCATAAGGAAATTGGTTGTGATGGAATTCCTATGAAGATTTTCCCCCTATGTCACATTGATTTGAGGAGGATAAAAGCAGTAAGGGTTATCTAGGGGCAAAGTAGAAAAAACTCTTTCGGGAGAAATTAAAAAAATCTCCCCTTTTATAAAAGACATTTTCCATTTGGAACATCCTGTATCATTAAATGTATAAGCCCCTCAGGAACAGGGAGGGTGCACTTACCAGTTTCCCCCCTTTCATTTTAGGGGAGTTTAAAAAAGAGTGCAGTGAGTGTGTTTGGGTTATCTGAACTTGATTGCATGTGTAAAGGAGAACTGAGCAAACATTGCCATTTCCCCCGCCCCAGCCATATTTTTTCATAGTTTGAAAAGGCCAAAAAAAAGGCAGACTCCATCCAGTTCAGCCTGTTGTGCTAGGTGTTGATAAGGGGAAGGCAAAACCCCAAATGGGGTAGAACCAATTGTCCTCATTTTGGGGAAAAAATTTTCCTTCCCGCCCAATCTGGCAATCAAAAAAAATCCGGATAAATGACCCCCTCCCCAAAACCCGGTCCTAAAATTGTTATATTATCACGTCCGAAATGCACCCAAAACCCTTTTTTTAAAATTTGTTTATTGAATTCACATGACAAGTCCCCTGGCAGAGAATTCCACAGTTCATGCTCTTACAGTAAAGAATCCCTTTCTATTTTTATGTAAAAAATTTCGTTCCTCAAGACGTAGAGGATCCCCCCTTTTTACATACACCCCGGGGTAAAAATAAATTTTGGGAGAGACTCTATTTGACCTTTGGTATTTAAACTATTTATTATGTCCCCCGAAACTTTTCTTTTCCAAACTAAATAACCCTAACCTTGTAATCTTTTGATATTGCAGCCCACCCGCCCTTTTATTATTTTGTTGCCCGCCTTGTCCCTGTCAAGCTCTACAATGTTTTCCTGTGCACTGGGGCCCAAAACTGTACAATTTTTCCCTGTGTGGTCCCGACCTGATTGTATAATGGGAGAATAATGTTTAAACATGTGCATCTATGCCCCCTTTTTTTTGCACCCCCTGATCCCATTTGCCCTTTCAGCTGCTGCCCTGCATGGGTGCTACAATTAAGTTTACTGTCCACCAGGGTTCCCAAGTCCCTTCTCCATTAACTTTTACCAGCCCCTTTTTTCCCTTTAACATGTAACATGTAAAGATTTTTTTTCCCATGTGCATACCTTGCATTTATCAGTGTTAAACTATCTACCATTTCTCTGCCCCGGCCCCCAATTATCCCTCCCTTTGTAATAAAAACATTATCCCTTTTTGTGTTGATTCTTTACGAGCTTAGTTTTTTGCAAAATCGATATTTGACTGTTAATCCCCGTGTAAGAAACATTAAGAAAATGTTAAAGAGGTAGGGGCCCAATACTTGCCCTGTAGTCCCCATAGTAACAGCAATCCTTGAGTATGCACTTTAAATTTACCCCCTTTGTTTTCTATCATTGAGCACTGTTACCCGCTTGCAACTTAACGCCAAATCCGTAAAAAAAAAACCACGGATTTTTAACGGCAAAGTAAGATAATTTTATTACAAAACGAGGACACATTGGAAACTTTATGCAAAAATTGAAAAGGTTTAAATTTGGTTAACACCCACTATAGTGGGATTTTAATCTCCTGGGGGGTGTCATTCCAAAAAATGGGGCAAAAACTGTCCGCCTTTCCATAGATCCAATAGAAAATTTTTCTGCCCTCTCGGGTTTTTTGCAACATGTTTAAAAAGACGCCCAGTAAATAAACAGAAAAAAAATCTTTTGTGGAGACAGCAGGGTCTTTACTAAAATTTAATGGACTCTTTACAGTCGTTTTTTTCAGCGTTTTTAGAAAAGGAGTTTTTCTGTGCAGTAGAGACATAGCCAAAAATTTTCGGGGGAAACATAACCTAAAGCACGGGGTCAAAATGCGGCCCCCCCAGCTGTTGGAAACTCAAATCCTATGCATTTATATAATTATAACAGTGGGGATGATGGGAGTTTTTAGTTTCCCCAAAGCTTGAGGGCCGCGGGTTTGACCCCTGCCCTAAAGGGAAATGGAAAAAGTTTGCTTTGGAGGAACAACTCCTAAAGCTTTAGGTTTTTTTTCTTAACTTTTTTTATTTTCCCTAAAACTATAAAAAAACAGTCGTCGTGAAAGCAGCTTCTGTACCTACACCCCCCCCTTCGCACTAACCCCTTTACACAATCACAGCTCATTGTTATATAAGGAAATTGGTTTTTGGGGGAATTCCTATGAACAACTGTCCCTTGATCACATTGAGTTGCGGAGGTAAGAGCAGTAAATTTTCATAGGGGCAAAGATAGGAAACTCTTCTCAGGAGAAACTACAAACTTCACCATTTTTGAAAGAATTTTTCCACTTTTTAACATCCTGTTATTCAATGTAAAGCCGCCTCAGAGAACAGGATGGCTGCACTTACACAGTTTCCCCCCTTCATTTTAGGGGGGTTTAAAAGGTCAGTGAGTGGTTGGGTTTATTGGAACTTTATTGACATGTGTAAAGGAGAACTGAGCAAACATCCCATGTTCCCGTCCCAGTATTTTTCTAGTTTGTAAGGGCCAAAAAAGGCAAGACGTCCCTCCAGTTTTAGCCTGTTGTGTAAAGGGGTTGATCCCAGGGAAGGCAAAAAAAACCTATGAGGTAAGGGCCAATTGTCCCCCATTTTAGCTCAAAAAGTGGTAAAACCCTTTTAAAGGAGTGTTTGCGTCTCAATAGCCTGTGTCATAAATGTCTGTAGGTGAGGTCCCACTTCTATCTTGAAAACGGGCCCACAAGTGTCTCCTTGCGGAACATAGAGGAGATCGTGGAGGTGTGGTACTCTCAATCCCGTTCTATGGAAGTTCTGACTACAGCTGACCGAGTGAGGTTGACTATTGTCAGAACTACTACTGAAATAAATGGAGTGTGCCTCAAAAGTACAACCCACTCTCCGTTTTGCACGGAGACTCCTGTCGGCCCATTCTCAAAATAGGTGCAGGTCTTAGAGGAGGGGACCTAACCTATCAGACATTTATGATATATCCTATCAATATGCCACATATGTCCGAAATGGGAAAAACCCTTTAACCCCTTACGAACATTTGACATTCAGGTACGTCATTATACTGGTAAAGAGCCATGGAGCAGGGTGCTGTTAATTACCACTGACACCTGCCGCCAACAGCAATGATCAGAGCCATGTCTGATCCCTGCTGCTTAAAGAGAACCTGTCGCTTTTTTTTTTTTTTTTTTAACTTATTAAAATAAGATACTGATACAAATACATTTCTTCTTAGCCGTTTTTATTTTCTGATTGTAGATTTCTCAATACAGTTGTCTGTATATGACTCTGGGGAAAGCTTTCTTGCCGGAGCTGCTTTAGCAGAATTTAGAGAGATGCCGTCCCATTGACTTCTATAGGAGAGTGTTGTGGGCATGCTCTGTGACCCAGGGAGAAGTCAGTGTGCAGGGAGGGAAGAGGAAGAGCTGTGACATCTCCTATTGTGACTGGTGGATCCTGTGTTATCTATACACATTGGTGTCACCAGGGCTGTGGAGTTGGAGCCTATTTTGCAGGAGTTGGAGTCGTCATAAAATGGACCGATTGCGACTTCCAAAATATATAATAAGTTGGTTCCTGTTAGTTCGATGCAAAGAGCAAGATGAATTGGGTCCGGCCAGTGCTGCTGCTCCCATATCTTCAGCCTCATCACATGAGGAGTGTAATTGATGACATGGAGCAGGCAAAGCGCTGCCCAGGGGAAATTAATTGGGGAAGGGGGTCCGGAAAAATGATAGGAGGTCCAAATTAAAGTAAAGGTCCCGGGAATAGAATTGTGGAGGTGTGGAATAATGAAAGTGAAAGTGCAGGAGTTTAAATTTGCAGATCCGGGGGAAATAAATTTTGGGGGGTGCAGAAAAAATTTTGAGGAAGGTGCAGAAATAGGTTCGGAGAGGGGGAATATAAATTTTTGAAATTCCAATAGAATTGGGAATGGGAATTAAGTAAGATGCAAATATAATTGGGAAGGGCGGGGGGAATAAGAATGCGAAGTGCGGGAGTTAAATGCAGAGAGTGCAAATATAATTGCAATCCAGATATGAATTGTGAATCAGGGAGATTGGGAAATTGCGATGCGGGGAAAATGAAAGTGGGAAAGGGGGGGGTATGAATGTGGAAGTCCGAATTAAAATTGGGGAAGGTGCCCGGGAGATAAAATTGCGGGAGGGGAAATGGAATCGAGAGGTGCCGGGAATATAAATTCTAAGGCCGGGAGATATAAGTGGGAAATGCCGGGAGGAAAAATTTAGTGGTCCGGGAGATGAGAGAAAGAATTGGGTCCGGGAAAGCGGTGCTAAAACGAAGTGAAAAACATTCAAAACCGGCCAAATAAAAAAAACCCTGCTCTTTTGGACCCTTTTCCAAATTTTTTAAAACTTCAAAAAGAGAAAAAAATTCCAAACGCTGGTGAACAACCCCTTGAGATGTTGCCCTGGGTCCCCGCTGGCCCCCAAACCCCAATTATTTGGAGAGGCCGTTCTCTACCTGGAAATAAGGATCAAAAGTGAGGCAATATGCGGGATCGATAAGGCAATATATTTCCAGAACAAATTCAAAGACTCCAAAAAATGTTCCTGCAGTTTTTTGCATATTTACAATTTTTTTTTTTCTAAAGTCATGTGCAATAAATATATTTTACACTGACAAGCAAAATGGTAACAATGTTTTGAACTAGTGAGACTTTCAGGCTCCATATCTCACCATCCACTGCAGCTTTGTACGTGAATCTACTGTAATTTTATATACAGTCATCTTACCTATCTTATACATAAATTAAGCATCTGCTTAGTTCTGCAGATTCTTTCCTGTAACTGCATTGTTACTGTTTTGCTCCTAAAAATCAAAATGTTAATTTTTATTATTTTGCTAGTATTTGGGAAGTCCACCTTTGGTTCTCAATA
Source organism: Phyllomedusa bahiana (assembly GCA_025379985.1). NCBI lineage: Eukaryota > Metazoa > Chordata > Amphibia > Anura > Hylidae > Phyllomedusa > Phyllomedusa bahiana. The sequence continues at coordinate 4,675 of JAODAL010061544.1, read as the reverse complement.
CTGCCTGAATCATTCTGGGCTCTGAATCAGATTCAAGCATATATTGACCAAAATCTGATCCCAGGTCTCTTCTACACATTCCCAATGTTAGTACGGACTGGACTTGGATACAAATACACCTTTTTCTTCAACTCTACCCACAATTGTTCAAAATATCAAAATATTGTTACCCTTTTGCTTGTCAGTGTCTGTTCTACCTAATAGCATGATTATTGTATCATAAGGTGATATACAGCCTGATGTTACCATTTTACTACAGTAAAGTTACACTTAAACATGCACTGTGTATGAGGGAGTCAGGAGTCGGAAGTTTGGGAAATTGAGGAGTCGGGGCTTTGGCTTGCCGACTCCACAGCCCTGGGTGTCACCTTTCAGTGTAACCCTGCTTGTACTGATAATGAGCAGACTACTGAGAATCTTTCTTTACAGGAAAGGAAGTGTCAGACTATTACAAGCCTAGTGGCCAAAGTGAAAACTGCAGGACTTAAGAATTTTTAAAAAATATTGAAAGTGCTTTGGAAAATTTAAAAATGAAACATAACCAAAGATTCTTAAAAATGTGTTTAAAATAAAAACATGAGTTAAATAATGTCTAAGTCAGCCCTACAGCGTCAAGATTGCGGGGTGCTGAAGAGTTGCTATAGCAGCTGGAAGCTTAATGAAGGTTTCTGTGGCTGCCATGTTATGGTACCTATAGGAAGAAGTAATAGAACCGCCATCTTGGTACATCCTTCGATGTACAAGTGATCACACCTCCTAGTCGTCAATACCCTATGGGAACTGCATGTACAAGTTAACCCTTCAAAACACAGTTAAAGTTTCAAAAATAAAAACTACACATAATTAGTATCACCGCTCAGTAAAAATCCAATCTAATAAAATAAAAATTTACCCCATGAACTGAAAAATTATAGAAGAAAAAATTCCAAATTTCAAATATGATTTGGGGCATTTCAAGTCCCCAACAAATTGATAGAAAAAGTGGGTCAAGAAGTTGCATGTATCCCAAAATAGTGCCAATCAAAACTACCCTTTAGCCCGCAAAAAAAAGAGCCCTCGCTCAGGTCCAGAGGAGGAAAAACAAAAAAAGTTATTGGTCGCAGAAAATGGTGCTGCAAAGCAAAAGTTAAAAAATAGAAATGTTATAATTTTTTGTAAAAGTACTAAAACATAACGAAAACCCTACACATTTGGTATTACTGGAATTGTACCGACCAGCAGAATCCAGAGAACACATAATTTATACCAAAGAACGAACGCCATAAAAACAAAGCCATGGCAAAAATGGCGTAATTATATTTTTTCCCACTTTTCACCCCACTTAGACTTTTTTTCGTTTCCCAGTATGTTATACGGTATCACCGTACATTAAAATTTTCATCTTGTCCAGCAAAAAAAACAACCCAAAGCCCTCATTTTGTCTGTGTCGAGAAAATAACTGCAGCAACAGAAAAAAAAATTGTGTTTCTAAAGGGGTTAAAGAATGAAAAAGATTTTCATTCCAGAAATTTCACCTTTAATATGCAGTGACTGGGCAGACCCATAACCATTGACTACTCACTGTGCTCACGGCAGTGTAAAAAAAGCCTGCAAAGGATCCCAAAATTCTGCATAGTGATCACAGCCTTTAGTCTAGCAATCAATTTATGGACACAATTAGCAATTTAAGGACACTCTGGTGCAAATGACAACTTCCCAGGGTGAAATTCTCATTATGACTGATGTAATTTGCTGATGTCAAGGCGAATATGCGAGGCTAGGGGTTTTAGAAAGAAATTAAAGGGGTTCTCCACTTTAGACAACCTTACTTGTTAGAAGGGGTCACTTGAATAAGTGTTTCGGGGCTTGTTTTGATCAAGCCCCAAGTTAAACTCTTCAAATTTATTTTACTCGTCTATTTATCTTTTTAGTTTTAGATTGTACTTACTCCTTTTATAATTTACAGGCTGTTCACAGAGTCTATTTGTTGAGACATCCCCAGTGTGGTATGCATTAACTTGGTTATATTTTTTTACTTTTTTTCTTCCACTATTGGACAATAATCCGATCAGTCTCCTTGTCAAGCACAAAATCTTCTACAGTACAGCCCCCCGGAATGGACTCCCCCTTTACAATGGACACCAACAGTGCTCCACAGACCAAATTGACTACAATGGGGTCTGTTGGGTTTCCGACTTGGCGACAATCGATTCAACTCAAAAAAATAGCGCCAGCGTGCAGCTCTATTTTTCCAATGTGTTCCCTGCCCGAACTTGCGACGGGGGGTTCTAAAATGAACCTAAGAAGCAAGGTGAGGAGTACCTTATTTAACCACCATTAATGAACATTGCAGTGATGTTAAGGGGTATAGAGCGGGTTCATACGCTAAAATCCCCAGAGGGTGCCAGCTGTGAATTACAGACGACATCTGCCATTAGCACCCGGGATCGAAGAAAAACTCCCATCCCAGCCATTTAGACAGCACGGTAAACATGATCGCCAGCACCTTAATTATTATTTATACAGGATCGCAGTCTGTAGCACCCCGGGGATGGGCCCCCATGATGTTATTGAAGGGTTGCGTTTGGTTGCCATGGGAGCCGGGGTCCTAATGATGGCTTTCTTTGGTCTACATGAGTATTTCAGTATGTATGAAAGAAAAGAGGAGAAGCAGACAGGCGCACAATAGTGGGGTTTACGTTTAAACCAATGATTATTAGTATAATAATAGGTCTGCTCACCTTTCGAAGTTGTGCGTTCAAAATCGAGGCACAACTCTCGTTCAGGCTTAAATTTGCTCCTCATGGAGCTGAACTGGTACGGCTTGCCCGGCGTCTTCTGTTCCCACAGTAAGAAAAAATTCCACGTGGTAATAAATAAAATAGGCTTATACACAAAAGGGGACTATGGCGCTCGTACACAAATGGTCCCAGGTGTAGAAAAAATGGGTTATAAAGTAATTTATTTAAAAATGGAGACCCTTAAATCTCGCACTTAAAAGATTCAATAAAAAAGGCCCGATGGTTTCACAGGGCCCCCATGCTTCACGAGGTACAAATGAGACAGTTAACAAATTTAAATAGGAAGCGGACGGATCAGGGGACTCCCCAGTTTGGACTAATTACAATTTTTGTGTTCGAAACGCCATAGTCCCCTTTTTTTATAAAGCCTATTTTGAGTTTTCAGTAAATTTTGAACAAGCTATCAATGATAAAAGGGTCAAAAAATTAGGTTTCAAAGGAAAAAAATGAAAAAAAAGTTAAAAAAAAAAAATTAAAAATTTCCCCGCCCTTCTCTAAATTTAGCAAAAAAATGAAAAAAGGAAAGGGTTTGGATCGCTGTGTCCGTTTAAATTCCACCTAACACCCTTTTATGTTATTAAAATTTCACGGTGAAAGGAGTTTAAAAAATAAAAAAGCCAGAATCGTGCTTTTGGGCATTTTATTTTCCCAGAGAAAGAAAATAAAAAAGGACGATACACTAAAAATGTTAAAATAATCACTAGACCCCTTGCCCTGCAAAAAAGAAACCCCCAGGCTATGTTCACACGGCTTTAAATTTCGGCCGTAATTACGCCGGCCCAATTACGGCCCCTCAATACGCCGTGTGTGAAGGGGGGCGGGGGGGGTAAACGGGGGAGTTAGCGGGGGGCCGGCACTTCGCCGGCCCATTGACTTGAATTTTGCCAAACGGCGGCGTAAGCCGGCTAGTAATTCAATGTCAATTATCTCCCCAAACCCTCGGATTCGCCGGCGGGGGGAGGGGACGGTAATCCATAGTTCTCTAGAGAAAATGTTGAATTTACCGTTAATGAATGGGGCCCTTTTTGGCCTGTAATTGCGCACTCGGGCCTAATTACGGGGCGCAAATACGGCCCATTTTAAGCCGTGTGAACATGGCCTTACACACCTCTAACTCAGACAATCCGCCATCTCTCTGCACCACCCTCTACAATCAGGTTTCCGCACTTCACACTGCACTCTAGCTAAAGCTTCAAATGATCTCCTTATGACTAAGGGTGCGTTCACAATGCAAGGGACAAATACCAGTCTGCTTACCCGGCGGCTTTGTCCGGTTTTGCGGCCGCCCCCACGGCCGTGTGGGGGGGGGGGGGGGGGGTACAGCCCTCCCCCCTCCCATTGAGGTGTTCATATTAAGAATGAACATGCTCAATGTTTTTTGAGCGGCCAGCAAAACCGCCGGGCGGAAAACCAGTGCAGTGGGGACTGCTGCACGGGTTTTCCATAGAGCACCATTGTGCTCATTTTCGGCCGGTTTTTCAGGCAGTCTGCAAAACCACAAACCGTCTGAAAAACCAGCCGAAAACCCCTGCAGTGGGGACATGCCCTAAATCTCAGGACAAAATGCTCTTTGCTGCTTTTTTTTTGGGTCTCTCTCAGTATTTGACTCTGTAGATCACCAACTTCTCCTCAAACATGCTCAGCCACCAAAGGCCTAAAAGACACAGCTCTCTTGGTCATCATCCTATCCCCTCATAACCCCTCTGACCTCTCAATTCGTTGTCTCATTTGCAGGTTCTACTTTTTCTCCTATTCCTCTTGCTGTTGGGGTTCCTCAAGAATCAGTTCTAGGTCTTCTCCTCTTTTCACTCTACACAGCCTCTATTGGACAAACCATCAGCAGATTTCAGCTTCCAGTACCATCTCTACGCTGATGACACTCAAAATATCACCTC
>JAODAL010061543.1:0-20257 GCA_025379985.1 Phyllomedusa bahiana | reverse complement strand
TGCTGGACCTGTATAACCCAGGCAAACTAAATCCAAAAAACAATGGCACAATTGCATTTTTTTTTCTTGTGACCCCAGAAACAATTTTTTATTTTTCTGGGGTGGCGATTGTTGTGAGCCGGTGATGAGTGGGGCTGTGTCGGGACGGCCGGGGATGGGGAGGTAGAGAGAGGAGCAGGTGGTTGGGTCGGCTGGGGGGGGTGGGGGCCCCGGCGCTCCAGCGGTATGGGGCCCCAAAAATTCCGATGGCGGCCCTGTCTACCACGATAGGGGCACAATATGGCGGTACTATTGGTCTTTGTGTACTGATCAGTAATAGTGTAGGGGTATTATTCAGTCACTTTGTGGTCATGTTCTGGCGGTATAATCAGGTTCCTATGTAGTAACGTTGTTGGTAATGGTAATGTTGGTCTTGGTATAGTGGATTTGTTTGGTAGCAGCATGATGGTGAGATTTATGGTGAGGTATTTTCCCCTTGTATTATCTACATTATCGAACAGCATGTCCTGGTACATGGTCGTGGTCAGGGAGGTGGGCGGTAAGGGGCCCCATCCAAAAGTTTGCTTTGGGGCCCTGGCTTCTCTAGTTACGCCCCTGCTACCACCCTACCCTGTCTCTCCACAGTGCTGCTCCTCCCTCATCTCTGTCTACCACCCCGGCCGGTCTCTCCACTCTGCTGATGACCTTTGTTTACATGCTTCAGTCATCCAAACATCCCATGCTCGTCTACAAGACTTTGCACCAGCTCTCTGCAATGTGCTTCCCTGTTTGATGAGGTGAACTCATAACACTCACAGCTGTAAGTGCACCCAGAGAATACATCTTCTCAGACAGACCTATCAAGATCCCTAATTGCTAACACCTCGCTTTCAATCACACATTTCTGATACTCCAGGTACTTGGGCACTCAGAGGCACTTACCTGTATATAGATGTACTGTCTGCATATTGGAATAGGGTTCATACATAGATGTACTGTCTGTATATAGATGTACTGTCTGCATATAGATGTACTATCTGTATACAGTTGTACTGTATGGGGAGGAGGTTCATCCACTCTTATGTATACTAGCCCATATTTATGGAAGATGGCTGGACCATTGTGTACACTAGGAACTTCTCTCTTTCGTCTCACTCTTTTGAAAACCGTCTGCAAACCGTCTGACAAATTTTTACATGGACCTATATGGAAAACCCGCGCAGTGGTCCCCACTGCGCAGGTTTTCGCCGGTGTTTTTTTACACCGTCGGCAGACCGAAAAACATTGAACATGTTCATTCTTCCGTCCGTTTTTCAGGCAGAATCTGAACATGTTAATGGGAGTGGGGAGGACCGTCCCCCGGTGACCGTGTGCACAGCCCAAAAACAGTTCCGACCGCTATTTGCACTGTGCTGTGTGTGTGGGGGGGGGGCTTTATGGTCTGGGGGATGTTTTCATCACTCATCCATGTGGAAGGCGCTCTCAATCAATTTGGGTATGAATCCATCCTTCCAGATCACGTGCACCCATACAGGCTGATTGTCTTCCCAGCGGCAGATAGGATCTTCCAGTAAGACAATGCAACATGTCACAGGGCTAGAAATGTCCAACATTGGTTGGTAGAGCAGGACCATGCATCCAAGGACTACTCTGGCTCCTTAATTCCTCAGACTTGAACATGTGTGGGAGCCCCTGAATGGTGGTGTTGGCTTTATGGGGCCTCTAGCAGCTGTGGGAAGCAGTCAGCATAGCTCTAGATACCTGTGACAACCTCCCGGGATCTAATTCAATCTTCTGAGCCTGTCTAGCCACTAACCCTGTTGCACACGTCGATAACTCTTTATATTAGCTGGTGGTCATAATAATGTGATTCTGCCGTGTATGCTATACTACTATATGTAAAAAGTGCGATTACAAAAAGCAATAAAATAAATCCTGACTGTAGCCTGAAAATACATTTAAATTTACCATAACTGTTTATTCATAGATTTGCAATATTTCTCCCAAAATCATGTATGTAGCAGTGCATGTAAGAGCCTCACTTGTCTGTCCAGTACTGCACTGCAGTTTTTCCATGGAGGCAGTGTTGTGGCTTATTCCTGCTATTATGTGATGGGATAAATGATTATTTACACATTATGCATTATGCACATTGCATCTGATCTGCGTCTGGATCAATTCCATGTAATTATGTTATTCGGATGGAATGAAATAGGGGTTGTGAACCCTGCAGGGTAGTGGCTGTAGTGGGGGCAGCACGGAAAAGATGGCTCAGTGCACAGAGGAAAATCATTATTTGCTCCTAGCATTTGAAAGCTTTGATTTGTTTGGTCATGTACAAAAATATATAGGCACAATAATAAACACTTTACCTCCAAAAATCATCCAGAACGCACAGACATAGGGAATGTAAAATTGACAGTAGAGAAAGAAGAATTTTAAGACGTCAGTTCCGATCTTTCCAAGCATCACAATGAATGGGCCAAGAAGACTGATAAAAGATAAAAAAACATTACGTAAAGCAGCAAGCATGAGAGGCCGGAGCGTGGTAATACAGTTGTGCTGAAAAGTTTACATACCCCGGCAGAATTTTTGCTTTCTTGGCCTTTTTTCAGAGAATATGAATAACACAAACACTTTTTTCCCACTCATGGTTTGTGGTTGGGTGAAGCCATTTATTGTCAAACTACTGTGTTTTCTCTTTTTAAATCATAATGACAACCAAAAAAATCCAAATGACCCTGATCAAAAGTACACATACCCCAGTTCTTAATACCGTGTATTGCCTCCTCTAACATCAATGACAGCTCGAAGTCTTTTGTGGCAGTTGTGGATGAGGCTCTTTATTTTCTCAGATGGTAAAGCTGCCCAGGCTTCTTGGCAAAAAGCCTCCGGTTCCTGTAAATTCCTGGGCTGTCTTGCATGAACTGCGCTTTGCTTGAGATCTCCCCAGAGTTGGTCAGTGATATTGAGGTCAGGAGACTGAGATGGCCCCTCCAGAACCTTTACTTTGTTCTGCTGTAGCCAATGACAGGTCCACTTGGCCTTGTGTTTTGGATCGTTGTCATGTTGGAACGACCAAGTACGTCCCATGCGCAGCTTCCGGGCTGATGAGTGCAAATTGGCCTCCAGAATTTGCTGATAGCATGCTGCATTCATCTTTCCTTCAACTTTGACCACGTTTCCTGTGCCTCACACATCCCCAAAACATCAGTGATCCACCTCCGTGCTTTACAGTAGGAATGATGTTCCTTTCATCATAGACCATGCTGGCACCTCTCCAAATGTAACATTTATGGTTGTGGCCAAAAAGTTTGATTTTGGTCTCATCACTCCAAATGACCTTTTTCCAGCAGTTTTGAGGCTTGTCTCTGTGCTGTTTGGCATATTGTAGGTGAGATACTTTGTGGCATTTGCACAGTAATGGCTTTCTTCTGGCAACTCGACCATGCAGACCATTTTCTTCAGCTGCCTCCTTATTGTGCATCTTGAAACAGCCTCACCGCAAGTTTTCAGAGAGTCCTGGATTTCAGCTGATGTTATTTGTGAGTTTTTCCTTGCATCCCGAACAATTTTCCTGGCAGTTGGGGCCGACATTTTCGTTGGTCTACCTGACATGGTTTTTACAGCGCCCCTGATTTTCCATTTGTTAATCACAGTTTGAACACTGCTGACTGACATTATCAATTCCTTAGATATCTTTTTGTATCCCCTTCCTGTTTTATACAGTTCAACTACCTTTTCCCATAGATCCAATGACTATTCTTTTGCTTTCCCCATGACTCACAATCCAGAAATGTCAGTGGCTGGATGAAAAATGCAAGAGTCTGTCTGGATCCCAGAAACTCACTCAGCTTTTATGCACACACTGATTACAAGCACAGGTCACAGTGAGGATGTTTTCTTTAGTAGCCATTCAAACCCATTTGTGTCAATTTATGTGCATGTTATCAGGCCAAAATCACCAGGATATGTGAACTTTTGATCAGAGTAATTTGGATATTTTTGGTTGTCATTATGATTTAAAAAGATCGCACACTATACTTTATTATAGGGCTCCATCCTTCGGACCAAAAATTGATACGTCAATTCTTGGAACGGATCCGAAAGACGCAATGTAACACACATCAACGATCACTCGTGTGAACACCGATACGTGTTTTACATTGCGAGCAGTCTAAAATGATGCTGCTCATTGTTAGATGCGCATTTGGGTCCATCTAGACGGACCCAAACACGCATCTAAAAGCGTATGTTCACACGGACACAACACGGCGTGTGCACATACCCTAAATGGCTTCACCCAACCACGAACCATGAGTGGAATATAAGTGTTTGTGTTATCATTCATATTCTCTGAAAAAAGGGCCAAGAAGGCAAAAATTCTGCCGGGTTATGTAAACTTTTGAGCACAACTGTACATGACACACATGCAGGATACATTACAGACCAGTGCACCATTGTACTTTATGTATGAACCCTGGTCATAGAGTTTAAGGCCTGGTTCATATCTGTGTTGGAAGTGTGTCAACAATGACGGGAAATTATCAGCACAGTCTGCACTATTTTTCTGTTCAAATGATGGATGTAGTCATTGGGGTCTGATGGGTGCTATTGGTTTCTGGAATGAAATTGATCCGGTTCAAATTGAACTTCCAATGTCAATTTGAACCAGGCCGAAGGGTTGTCCACTCTTTACAATCGCTTTTCATTTGACAAGTCCACCAAAAATCTGATCTCAAGATGCCCAGCTGATCTCACCTTCACATTGTCATCATTTTGCAGGTGTAGTGCCTTCAAAAATAGAGCACTTCAAGGAGTTAACCCCTCCTCCCTGAAGACCAGGGCGCGCTCTTCATCCGGAGGAAAAAAAGGTTCATTCTCCAGAGCCAATCAGACTTCTTTACCTTGAGAACTGTGAATCTGTGGAATAGCCGCCTCTGGCGCTGGCCTCAGCAAGAGGTGAGAGCTTCAAAAAGACTAAGGCTGTGTCTACACAGAATGTTAAAATGCTGTCCAAAATCTGATGGCATTGTAACATGGCTGGACCACGGAAGGACCGCAGTTTGTGACGCAGATTTGCACTAAAACTTGTGGTCAGTTTTTTGGATTTCCCATTAGCCCCATACATTAAATGTATGTGAATCCATACACAGAGTCCCTTAACCCCTTCAGGCTTTAGCTATTTTTTTTTTCAGGTTTTCAGATTTTTTTCCTTCCCACTTTCCAAGAGCCATAACTTTTTTTCTGTCTACAGTTAAGGGCTTGTGCTTTACGGGACAAGATGTTTTTTTTTTAATGGTGTCATTTACCATTGCATATAACCTACTGGAAACGCCCCCAAAAACGCAATTGCTCCCTTTTTGCTGATGTATGTTGCAGAACAGATCTCCCAGTGGCCACACACTTCTCCAGAGAAGACCACTCTATTGAAGATTTGCGGGTTGCGGTTTTAATGGGACATTTTAACATGCAGAGGGAGAAAAAGGAATGGGAATTTAACCCCTTAAGGACCCTGGACGTATGAGTACATCCCAAGGTCGTTAAGGGGCTTTGCAGGGGGATCGCTCCGCGACCCCCCCCGCACAGCCGGCGGGTGTTTGCGTCTGATCGCAGCTACAGCACGAGTGGGCAGCGTCGCCTGCCCGCGCTGTTTAACCCCTTAGACGCCGCGTCAAAGATGGCCGCGGGGTTTAAATGAATGAAGAGCTGTGGCGATCCGATGCCTGGACATGGCAGCGAGGAGCCTTGTGAAGGTTCCACCGCTGCCATGTCCTCGTTTGTCCCACTTCCGGCCACAGGCAGGAAGTGGAGAAACCGCCATCTTTGTACAGTCTAATGCATTGTCTATGCAATGCATTAGACTGTATTAACGATCGCGCCCCCTAGTGGTCAAGCACCATAGGGGGACTCAATGTTAAAGTAAAAAAAAAAAGAAATAAAGTTTTAAAGTACAAAAAAAGTATTAAAAGTTCAAATCACGCCCCTTTCACCATTTTACAAATAAAAGCAATAAAATAATAAAAACATTACACATATTTGGTATCGCCGCGTCCGAAAAAGTCCGATCTATAAAAATATAACATCATATATCCCGTACGCTGAACCCCGTTGAAGAAAAAAAATTCCAAATGCCAAAATTGCGTTTTTTGGTCATATTACGTCACTTAAAATTGGAATAAAAGTGATCAAAAAGTCGCATGCATTCCAAACTGCTAGCAATAAAAAGTACACTTCAGCCCGCAAAAAATGCCGCCTCACTGACGTCCGTAGGTGTTAGTATAAAAAAGTTATTGTTCGCACAAAATGACGCCACGGCGCAAATTTCAAAAATAGAAAATGTTTGGAATTTTTTTACGATACCAAAACATAACGGAAATCCTACATGCTTGGTATTGGCGGATACGTATTAACATGTAGAATACACAGAACACATCATTTTTACTGAAGAATGAACACTGTAAAAACAAAATGTCCACAAACATTGCGCAAGTACTTTTTTCACATTTTGCCCCACTTAGAATTTTTTGTGGTTTCCCAGTATATTCTATGGTAATATGAATGATACCATTTGAAAGAACATCTTATCCCACAAAATAAAAGTCCTCATATGTCTATGTAGCTGGAAAAATAAAAAAGTTATGGCTCTGGGAAGGCAAGGAGGGAAAAACGAGCATGACAAAAAAAGTCTCTGTCAGGAAGCGGTTAAAGTCTGGGGATAGTTGCTTGTCGGTTTTCAGACGGTATCTAAAACCACAAACCACCTGAAAGACCGAACAATAAACCTTTCCGTGGGGACAAGCCCCTAGGGTAAATGCTTGCAGGATTTGATCTCATGTAAATTTTGTGCATGGAAAATCCACGGCGGATTACCGTACCAGCCATGTGTATGAAATTAAATAAATCCCATGCCAGCATGGCAAACATTTTAAGTACGAAACTTGCCCTGTGGTATGGATTTTTAAATCTGTACAAAGTCAATTTATATTGTGCATTTACTGTTGATTTTACCCTATTGAAATTAATTAGATTGAAAGGGGTAAAATCTGCACCAAAATCCACATAAATCTGCCCCCAAAAACTGCATCAAAGTCCACATGATCTGTTGCGACGGTTTAAGTGCAGACTTTCCTTCAGATTTTTCCACCACAAATCTGCCCTGTGTGCATTCACCCAAATTTACAAAGCAGGAAAAAGCTGAATTTCTAGATTTTATATAACGTAGCAAAGACCACAATAATAGACACAATTTTTTATGTGGCCCTTTTTTGCAAAAAAATGTTAAAAAAAAATTTAAATGCAAAAATTCTGAACCTAAGTTTGCATGACAAATTCGTAAACAGGTCCTATTCAGTTTGAATACGTTTAGTCATATGTTAAAGAGGTTGTCTCATTACATTGATTCATCTCACCTCAGTCCTGTTTCCTTGGTTTCATTTTGAATTCAGGGGCGTGTTTACCGGCTTCCACTAGACTGCAGTAGAAGCCAGGTCTGTAGCTATAGCAACCAGTGCTGACAGCAGGGGCGTTGCTAGGGTCCCAAAACATCCGGGGCCCGGGCCCTGTGTTAAGTTTTGCTCAGAAGGGCGGGGTTCACACGGTGTTTTTTACGCCCCATGACCCGCGGCATGTGTTTTTACAGAGAAAAAACTGTGGCCAGAGCGTTCCTCTGAAGCTCCTACTAATATCTATTCTCCCAAGAACAGGTAATCGTTGCTCTCAGTGACAGCTATGAGTTACCATAATGTCGGCCCGTACTTCGGGTGTATTGAAGTGCAATTACCCGCCAAAGTACGGACCAACATTATGTTATGTGAACATACACAGCGTATTTGTGGGGCATAACTGCTGTAATGCGGCCAAAGTTCGCCCCACAAATACGGTAAAATAATATCGGTGAGGGCTAGGATTAGCTGCTGTTTTCCCTGCACATAGAACCCGCCCGTAAAAATAAGTGACCTGCCGCTTCTTTCAGGGGGAAAGTGAAAACGGATGGGAGGTGGCCGGAGCGCTGCTGAAATTACACGCTGGAGAGCACGTACTTTCAACAGCAGGCGTATAGCGGTGCGCACAGGTCCGTGCCACCATGCTCTGTGTGAACAGACCCTTTGGGCAGTACACCGTGTGTTTTGGAAGAACATGCTGTTCAGCGCGTACTTCCAAGCACAGTGGGGGCCGGTCCATTCACCTCCACTATCAGATCCGCGAAGAAGTGACCTGTCACTTCTCTCCCCAGTGTACAATATATGTGTATTGTACACACGGGAGAGACGAGATGTAATTCATAGCTCTCTGTGAGAACTATGAATTACAGTAATTGTGGGCGCATGTCGGGCGTATTGAAGCGCAAATACGCCACGAAATGCGCCCCGTGATTTACGCAGCGTGAACATACCCTTAGTCTGGCTGCAGCAGCTAAAATCATACGCAACCCTGACAAATGACAAGTATAAAAAATTATATTCAAATATAATTCATTATCAGGTTGTAGTTTACATGTCTAAGGGTGTGTTCACATGGCGTAATTGCGGTAATACACAGTTCTCATAGAGAACTATGGATTACACGTCCTCCCCCATGCGTACAATCGATTCGTATTGTATGCATGGGAGATAAGTGACATGTCAATGCATGTCTATGGGGACGGCAACCCCCCGTACTTCGAGAAGACGTGCTGATCAGCGAGAGCTCCTGAAGCACACAGTGTATTGCGGCGCGTACCGTACACGTCACAATACACCGTGTGAACATAGCATAACAGACACACAGGCAGGATTATGTTTTACTGATGTGAATGAGGTGATATTGTGGATATGTGTGTGTATACACCAATATACATACACATACACAGTACATACACAGAGACATACACACACAGAGACATATATTCAAACATACATACACACACATACAATGCATACATACACACACACGTATACACATATAAACATACACACAGACATCTATACAAACACATACACACATGTATACACATAAATATAATACATACACATTTGCATACACACAGGGCCGTTCCTAGGCTAAATTTGACTCAGGGCGAGGTGAAGAAATTTCGCCCCCCTCCCCCACCCACCCTCCGTAACATATGGCGCCACAGTGCCATCACCATAAACCAAAGCCAAAATATACAAAAAGCTTTACCACAATCTGCTACGTATAAAACTACTAAATCATAGTCCTACAGGTACCAAAGAACACCGCTACACCACCCAGAATCCCAAGACCACTAAGACCACATATCACCAACACACAGTGACCGAATAATACCACCACACCATGGCCACATATCACCAGCACATAGTGACTAAATAATACAAACTGACCATTACTGAGTATAAACCATTATACTACATCTAATATTACCGCCATACAGTGACCATACAATGGTGGATACCCGCTGTACACAGGCTCTGCAGACATATAAATGATTACAGTAAAGTTATATCTAGTGACTCACAGGAGACGTCTCTGAAGAGTTGTTCTCTTTCTCTTCTTCTTCTTCTCCATCTGTCCCAGACGCCATGAGGACTACTCCCAACTCTTCACTGTAAAATTTACAAAACAAACATCTTAAGGCCGTGTTCACACGGCTTATTCCCGACGGATTTGTGAGCCGTATTGAGCTCACAAATCCGCCGTGAATAAGGAGCGGGCGGGGGCGGGGCGGAGGGCGGCGGGGGCGCCGCTCCCGGCCCATAGACCATGCATTGTTTACGGCGCGTACGCGCCGTAAATAATGTGCATGTCACTTTCTCCCCATCCGGCGGATTCGCCGAGCGGGGAGGAGAGACGGAATCCACTGTTCTCTATGAGAGCAGTGGATTACCGTAATGACAGGGACGGATTGGCGCCGTACTGAAGCGCAAATCCGGTGCGGAGTACGGCGCCAATCCGTGCCCAAATAAGCCGTGTGAACGAGGCCTAAGACTCCTCACTTTATCAGCACTTCTCTACCAATTCCTATCACTATACAAACTCCCCATCTATAGCACCTCATATGGTAGCCATGTAATATGCCCCCTGTAGCCAGTGATGCCCCCCTTGTAGCCAGTGATGCCCCCCTGTAGTCAGAAGATGCCCCCCCCTTATAGCCAGTGATGCCCCCCTTATAGCCAGTGATGCCCCCCTGTAGCAAGTGATGCCCCCTGTAGCCAGTGATGCCCCCCTGTAGCCAGTGATGCCCCCCATGTAGCCAGTGATGCCCCCTGCTAGCCATAGTGATGCCCCCTTATAGCCAGTAATGCCCCCTTTATAGCCTGTGATTGCCACATTATTAGCAGTGATGCCACCTTTTAGCCTGTGATGCCCCCATTGTAGCCAGTGATGCCTCCCCTTTTAGCCAGTGTTGCCCCATTGTAGCCAGTGATGCCCCCCATTGTAGCCAGAGTGATGCCCCCCTTTGTAGCCAGTGCTGCCCCCATTGTAGCCAGTGATGCCCCCTTATAGCCAGTGATGCCCCCATTGTAGCCAGTGATTGCCCCCATTGTAGCCAGTGATGCCCCCCTGTAGCCAGTGATACCCCCCTATAAGTAATTATAAATAACAAAAAATTACTTACCAGACCTTGGTGCCGCGCGTCCAGCTCCCCCGCGGGAGCTGCTGAGCGGTGTAAGCGGGCGTGACGTCACCACGGCTGCTTACCCTATCATGCAGCTCCAGGGATTCTCCTCGGCGGCAGAGCTACCAGCCGAGGAGATTGAGCATCACAGAGGGCGCGGTGAAATCCGTGCGCCCCCTGCGACGCCAATACAGGGGAGGAGTCAGGACGGGAACGATCCGTCCCGCCTCTTCCCCTGTACTGGCAGCTGCTGGCTCTGCGCATAACAGCCGCACAGAGTCAGGGGCGCTCCTCCGGGCGGGCAGGGCAGGCGGTCGTGGCGCCCCCCTCGGGCGAGTGGAGCCTCGGCGCCCCGGGCGGTCGCACGCCCTGCCCACCCCTAGGAACGGCCCTGCATACACACATGCATTCAGTACAGTTCACATTCAGGAACATTATTTTGTCTCACCCTTATTACACTACTTAGAATTATTGTTCAGCACTGAGGCTCCTCACTCACTTGTGTCCTTCTTGCTGGTCTGGTCCTGGGCGAGATAAGAGGACAGCAGGGGGCGGAGCCTCTCACAGCCAGACAGCATGCTGCTTCATGACTCACTGCACAGTGTGAGCAGCGGGCGCCCCCTCCTCCCTCCTCAGCTCCTGTCATCCCGGGCAGTCACCCTCCCCCTCCCTGCCTGCACATAGCTGCTGCTGCTGCTCTGAACTGTTGGTGCGTCCAGGGGACGCACACAGAGTAGAACAGCTTGTCGGCTCTACAGATCACAATAATGACCTGGAACCGGACGTTTTGAGACTCGGGGCACAGGGAGTCTGGTCCGGGGCTTGTGCCCCGAACAAAACTACCTAGCGACGCCCCTGGATGGCAGCCTATCATGAGGGATCAAACAGGTCTGTAGCTATAGCGACCTGAGTAGCTGATGCAGCCCATACAAGAAGGGATATCTCAGAATAGGTAGGACAATGTTAATGGATACATATTACAAAGTGACTTGTTTTTGCAAGATCTTTAACATAAAAGCAGCAATCCCTGTAGTGAGACAACCCCTTTAAGGCTCCTTTATTGATTCGATCATCAACTTACATGGTATCTTTCCATATGTGGAACTAAAGAGACCTATTGCTTCAGGAGGAGAGCTAATTTGTATACTTTTTTCCCATGAAGCACTGCCTGCAAGTATTCCTTCGAAGAGAATCAGTACCCCCTGAACTGATCAAAAGATGCTTTCCAGATAACCAGTATCCCTGCTTTGTACTGACGAAGGGTAAGTACCCCAAGGAAGCTATCTAAAAATTGGTGTTTCCTGGAGGAGAGCTAATTTGTATACTTTCTTCCCATGAAGCATTGCCTGTATGTCTCCCTTCAATGAGAATCAGTATCCCCAAAGATGCTCCAATCACATCTTTCTAGCTTACCTGTACCCTGGTTTGTACTGATGACAGACAACTACCCCAAGGCAGCTTTCTAGAAATTGGTGTCTCCAGGAGGAGAGCTAATTTGTATACCTTTTTCCCCACGATGTTTTGCCTGTAAGTCTTCCTTTAAAGGGGTTGTCTCACTACAAGGATTGCTGCTTTTTACCTTACAGATCTTGCAAACACAAGTCACTTTGCAATATGTGTCCATTAGCAGTGTCCTACCTATTCCTAGATATCCCCTTTTGTATGGGCTGCATCAGCTTCTCAGGTCGCTATAGCTACAGACCTGTTTGATGTCACCTCATTGGCTACAGACACTGATCACTATAGCTACAGAACTGGCGTCCTCAGCAGCTCATCACTTCAGCCAGTAGAAGCCAATAAACACGCCCCTGAATTCAAAAATGAAACCGAGAAAACAGGACTGAGGTGAGATGAATCCATGTAATGAGACAACCCCTTTAAGGGGGATCAGTATCACCTGAGCTAATCAAAAGACATCATTCTAGATAACCTGATCTTGCTCTGTACTGATGAGGGGCAAGTAAACCCAGAAAGAGTCTTAAAATTGGTTTCTACATAAGGAGAGGAGCTAATTTGCATATGTTTTCCCCCTTTCAATAACAATTAGTATCACCTGAGCGGCTCTAAAGACATCTTTCTAGCTAATCACTACTTTGCTTTGCACTGATGAGGGGCAAGCACCACAAGATGGCTATGTTAAAATGAATGCCTCTTACTAGAGGCTCTGGTTTGGCTAATAAATCTAGTCATGTATAAAGGCTTTTATACATTGACTTACTGAAAAGCTACATATATGTGGCACTAGAGAGATAGGTTCTCTCTAGGGTTATAACATACTGGAAGGCTTAAAAGGGTTTTGCCAAGAAGTGATTTCTTCCCCTAACAGGCTGATACTCCCCTCTTGAGGCTTGAAAAAAGGGGCGTTGCATTTCTGTGTTTAAAAAAAAAAAAAAACAAGTACCTCCTCTGTGATGTCATCACTCCACCCCCCCATACACATTCCTGATACTCAGTCTCTGTAGTGCAGCAAACATTGTTTTAGAGAGGAGAACTGTATTGTGCACAAGCTATATGCGTTTTATTTATCCCTCTTATTTGCTCAGGAGAGAAGATAAGCTCTGAGCAGGCAGCCTTCTTTCATTCCTTCACTGGCTGCGGGGGCAGAGAGAGGGAGGCTGAGCAGAGAACCAGGGAGCGTCTGCATGTTTACTCAGATAATTTTACATTACAACCAGTGGATTCTCTTTACAAAAGACACAGGATCTTTCTCCCCAGTCCCTTCAAAGCTCGTTCATGTTCCCTGCCATCAGATAAGAAGTGCAAGAAGTGCAAACAACGCAAGCGCGGCCAGATCAGCTCCTGTCAGCTCCTGGTCGTGTCTAATGTAAACTGTCAGGAAACCAAGGGCATGTAAGGAAGGCTGTAGCTCTCAGAGGCTTCACTTTTTTATGACATATATTTAGAAAAGTGATTGAATACCCATTTTGGAGGATCCCACGTCAACATTACATCGTGGCAAAACCCCTTTAACATTGTGACGGATCTATTTTTCGGCAATAACAAATAGCCATTAATGGATCCCATAAATTATAACAGGATTCATTGTGGTACATAGGGTACTGGGATTTCTAATGGTAATATGGCTGCAAACTGTGCTATAAAAAATACCAGAAAGCTTAACAGAACCCTCTGATTTATGTGTGAATAGAGCCTAGGGAAGAAACGTCTGTGCTTGGATTTTTATGGTGAATGTAGTGTGAAATGAGGGGTTTTTGGCTCCACAGAGAATATTGGAAACCTCATGTGACAGATTTCATTTATTTCAGATAACATAAAAGTGAGCAAGGGGACAACCTGAAGTAATGCTATAAAGCCTGTGACATACATGTGTGGCCTCTTGGCTTGGACCACATCTCGTTCCTGCAAGATCTAATTTCATAGCTGTGAAGTAGACAGATATTTACGACGCGCTGAAAGCATTACTATATCATCAAAGCAGAAAGACAGCCGAAAAATCTGATGAATGTTAATGAGGAAAACATAGAGAGGACACAGCACAGGGCATCACATATGTGTGTCCATACTGAAGTGACCGGCACATATAGTACATGGTGTATAGAGGTCCACAGCCCACTCAGTTATATAGACTTACAGACCCCCTTACTGACCATATGTCTAATCAGACCCTCTGTGTTATGCAACTTGCTATTTACACACATTGACAAAATTGTTGGGGCCTGTCTATTAAAGAAAGAAGAACCCACAATAGTCGCTGAAATAACTTGTTACTGTGAAAAGTAATGATTTATGTAAATTCCCTAATAATCAACTAATGAAAATCAAATATTGTATTTGAATTTTGGTTCAACCTAAAACTTTTTAAAAGCAAACTAACTTAATGTAATATTTTGTGGTACATTCTTTTGAGGCAAACAATCTCTATAACTCTCAATAAGACTTTTGCACCTGTCCAAAGGTATTTGGCCCACTCCTTATGCTCCAGCTGTCCATAGTTATTTGACCCACTTCTCATGCACCAGCTGTCCACAAGTATTTGGCCCACTCCTTATGCTCCAACTGATCACAGGTATTGGCCCACTCCTCCTGTTCCAGTTGTCCACAGGTATTTAACCCACTCATCATGCTCCATCTGTACACAGGTATTTGGAACACTACTCATGCTCCAGCAGTCCACCTGTATTGGCCCACTCCTCATGTTCCAGCTGTCCACAGGTCATGACCCACTCCTCGGGCTCCAGCTGTCCACAGGTATTTGGTTTACTCCTCGTGCTCCAGCTGTCCACAGGTATTTGGCCCACTCCTCATGTACCAGCTGTCTACAGGTATTGGCCCACTCCTTGTGTTCCAGCTGTCCACAGGTCTTGGCCCACTCCTCATGCTCCAGCTGTCTACAGGTATTTGGCCCACTCCTCGTGAGTGGCTCCAGCTAATGCTGTGTAAAAAGGTGCCTTTTCCAGACTGCAGGTTTCAGCTCCTTCCACGGATGTTCAATACGATTTAGATCAGGGCTTACAGAAGCCACATCAGAATAGTCCAATGCCTTGCTGTTAGCCATTCTTGGATATTTTTAGCTGTGGGTTTGGGTAATTATCCTGTTAGAGGACCAAAGACCTGTGATTGAGACCAAGCTTTCGGACACTTGGCAGCACATTTTGCTCCAAAATGCCTTGATAGTCTTAAGATTTTGTTGTACCCTGCACAGATTCAAGAGACCCTGTGCCAGATGCAGCAAAGCAGCCCCAAAATGTGACCAAGCCTCCTCCATACTTCAAAGTTCTTTTCTTTGAATGGTTTAGGTTTGCCTCTGTGAACATAAAAAGTTTCAGTTTTGTCTTATCTGTTCAAAGGACATTCTGTGACAAGCTTTATGACTTGTCAATACTCAATATTCATTTTGCCAAACTCCTGTCTTGCTTTTGTATGTTTTGCTTTCAAAAGTTGTTTCTTCCTCAGTCGTCTTCTGTTAAGTCCACTTTAGTAGACACAGTGTCGAACAGTGCAATCTCACACTGATGTACCTTGGCCTTGGAGTTCACCTATAATTTCATTAGAAGTTGTTATGAGCACTTTGGTTACCATTTGTATTGTCACGTACACGCTCAAAAGCACGTGACTGAGGGCCACTGTAATGGGGTAGATTTATATCCACTCGCGCTCACCTCTCACTCAGGTAGCGAATCAAGCATAAATCTCACCACAAGACAGTTCCAGCACCCCAAGTTATCCGCTGCCACCACCTTCCTTCAATAATCAAAAAAGGAATCAGCCGGAAGGAATCTGATTCCTAACAGATATTCTAAAAACACGTAAAAAGGCTTATCTCACTGCTCTGCAGCAGCTACAAAAATAAAATACACTCCTTCAAGGAAATGGATCCGTGCAACAACAAGAACCAACGTATTACTGATACCTTTAATATGAACGGTGTACAATGCTTCCATAAACAAAATCTAATAACAATGAATATGACATACACATCAATCAGTTATTAAAATAAAAAGGGAGAAAAGGAGAAGAATTCACACTTACAGATGTTTCAGATCAGGTCCAGGGGGAAGGATGGAAAATGGGACACAGCTGAATCCAGGATTGACCCCCAAGCTATGAACACTGGTTTGAGTGTGTCCACATGTCTTATACCTGTCCAGGTTCTCCCGCCTCTCTCATACTTGCCTACTCTTTTACTGACTGAAGTTATTTTGAGGTGGGTGTATACTGGATTGTCTTATGAGGGTTGTTGCGTACTAACGCCACAAGATGGCAATCACGGACTGCGCTTCTGCTGGGGGGCAAGTCAATGAAAGTTTTATTGTGCGGGGGTCAAAGTTTATCAGGTATCCGGGACAGCTGCATCTATAAAGTGGGCCATAAAATTGCTTAAGACCCCTGTTAGCTAAACAATTCAGTAATTAACCAGGCAAAGGGCTGGGGGTGAGAGTTTACAGACACATGCTAGAAATTCCTTTCACACAGAGGGGTGTGGGGGCTTACACTCTGAGACTCTGGTTTAATGATGAATTCAGAATACATCTAACTTTCAATGTGCTACATAACATGTATTATCCATTTCTTCAATTTGTCATCAATTTTCCTCTTGTGGCCATGTCCAGGGAGGCTGGATACAGCCCCATATTATTTAAACTTTTTGAATAATATGTAAATTGTAGTAACAGGAACACCAAGTTGTTTGGAGATAGTCTTATAGCCTTTACTTCTAATATGTTTGTCTATTATTTTCTTTTTAATATCCTGAGACAAGTCTCTCCTTAGCTTCCTTTGGTCCATGTTCATTGTGGTACACACCATGATAACAAACAGCACAGTAACTATTTTTCACCCTTTAAATAGGTAGGGCAACTGATCACAAGTTTAAAGAAACCTGTGATGCTAATTACAGAATGCACCTTAGTTTAAAGGCATGATCAGGTAGTATAAAGATTTCATAGAACACTATAAACAACATTTATATTGAAAAGTTAAGATATTTCCCCACTTTCACATGTATTTTTTTTCTTTTGCCTCCTTATTCATCTATCATGAGATCCACTTTTTGCAGTGAAACTTCCTGCTTGTGGGAGTGTCAGTAGTTATCAGCATCTCTTTCCTCCAACTCCCAGACTGCATTGCAATCTAGGATTTCCCTCCACAGTTATCACTGCTAGGGTTTATGTGTTGACATTAGTGTGTAAACCACCAAGCTCTGTACCCGTTGTCATGATAATGATGATAGCTAGGACCCATGAGTCATTATGTGAACCGTACAGAGCTGCAGTCACATATTCATGACAGCAGTACACAATCCCCCAGCTCTGAACTGCTGTCCTCTGCTCCCATTCCTGTTAGTAAGTCCGGCCAGCAGGACTCAAAGATAAACCCCCTCCCTTGTAATTACTCTAATGTAATTACTTCTATTCACTTTCAAACTACAGTCTAGCAAGAGTGAATGTAACCAGATCATTCTCTGCTCAGGTCATGCCAACTACAGCGGAGTGTTCCTGAGCTGAGCCTGGCTTCAAAGCACACCCAGTGAGTGTGATGCAATGTTCAGTAAGACCATGTGATCAATGAATGTCCCATGGTTTGCAGAGGATAAGGTGAAGGGTAGGACAGAGCTCTTTGTCTGGTTCTGCACAGCAGGACAGGTAAATACATTTTATTTATGAATAACAAAGTTTTATTTAATACACTTGTGAGCTCTATAACAAATGAAAAGAACCCCTTTAACATGTTTTTATGGTCAAATTATTTTAAATGTTTTCTAGGGGTACCATTATTTTTGTGCAAGTCAGTTTCATTAGTTATTTAAAAAAAATGTGGGCTGAACTACAATTCAAAAGCAATGTTTGAGATTTATTAGTTGATTTTTAATAAATTTAAATTTATTATTACTTTAGACACTTTCAAGTTATTTCAGTGACCATTGTAGGTTTTTCTTTCATTAACGGAAGGGTCCTGTCAATTTTGTCCATGTATGTACATGTACATTAGAGAGTGTCACTTTAAATCATATGTTCAGTGGTGAATGGTTGTTTCTGGTGCGGCCGATCCAAAGTTCCGGTAGAATTTCAGGTCTCAAAAAACATCAAAATACTTCTCTGGATGGCGCTATATACCTACCTTTCTGAGGGGACTTATATACTTACCTACCTACCAAGGGTACCTATACACTAGTTACCTACTAATGGAATTATATACCTTACTACAAGGGGGCTCTATACCTACCTACTGAGGGGATCTACACACCTACTTACCTACTTGGGGGGTCTATATATCTCCCTACCTAATGGAGGCCTATATAGGAACCATGTGTGACTACCCATCTCCCTCAGCAATCACCCAGCTTTCCTAGCATAGGAAAGCGGGTCACTGTGGGGAATGGAACGTCACACTGCTTACCTATATAGGCCCAGATTAGGTAGGGAGGTATATGAACTCTTCCAGTAGGCAGGTAGGTTATAGGTGCTGGAAGAGTGAGGATTCTAAAATGTTTGTGTAGCAAATTCTGAAGATGAGTCGTGGTCAGGAGAAGTAATCATGACAGTCTGGCCCGGAAGGAGAAGAAAAAGGAAAGTTAACGATTCATCAGAGAAGATGTCACCTGTGAGTCACTGGTTGTTCTAGTGCATCTCAAAAAATTAGAATATCACTGACAAGATAATTGAGATCAATAATTTAAGTCAAATAGAGAAACCCATATATTGTATAAACTCATTACAGTATGAATAACAAGATTTAATATAATACATTTGTGAGCCCTATAACAAATGAAAAGATAGCCCTGGAGAATCCCTTTAATTTTCAATTATATTAACATTTTTTGAGATGAACTAGTAACTGCATTACAAATACTTATAAGTCTGCAGAGCGCCTGCATACAGCTGGTAGTCACTATGTGGTGGTAGCCTTTGATCATGGTCTGGCAGTATTATTTGGTGCTTATATAGTTACATAATTACTAAATTAGTAAGTTTGGAGAAAGACATATGGCCATTAAGGTCAACCAAGGATGGGGAAAAATGTGGTTGAAGGGAAGGCAATCAGGACTGTTTAGCCCACTCATGAAGACAAGTTAGTAGTATTATTGGGTCTCAGTATTGTGGGATTTTTTTTAGAAACAGTATGATGGCAATATATGTGATATATTTGCTGCATGTATAGGTGTATTAATCAGTAACTGTATGACTGTTATTTATAAGGTATTTCACTAATTTCATATGTAGGTGAGCATTTCTGAAAAAGCAAATTTGTCAGCGCTGATTTTTATTACTAAATTTGCCTTTCTGACTCACCCTGTATATCAATTATCAATTCATTATAATACTTCACCCTTACTGATACATAATATAACTGTACGTTGTGTGTTCAATAAGGGAGTATGAAGCCAGCTCACTCGCTGTTGATCACAGCCAGGACTACTAGCGGCCGTGATCCAATTCTGGCTTATTGATCTCTTGTGTCCAAGGCATCTAATGGATTAAGAAATGGTGTTGTGTAATATCCCAATAACCAATCCCGACCCCACCCCCCCCCACCAGATTAGGGGTCATCAGCCAGTTTTCCTTCCAGCAAGAGGCCAGATGAAGACTTCCACCTCTGCTATGTTTCTATTTCAAAACCATTTTTGTGAACTGTTCTCCAATATACTATTGCAGAACAGTGTCCAAGTGATCACGCCCCCTAGTAGTCAAATACCCTAAGGTAGTGTTTCTCAACTCCAGCCCTCATGACCCACCAACAGGTCATGTTTTCTGCCTTTCCTTAGCATTGCACAGGTTATTTCATTATGGTCCGTGCATTCTGTGGGAGATCCTGAAGACATGACCCATGGGTGGGTCTTGAGGGCTGGAGTTGAGAAACACTGCCCTAAGGGGACTAAAAGTTCAAATGGAAAAAAAAACAAAAATAATGAAAAAAAAATTAAACGTTCAAAACACCTCCCTTTTACAAATAAAATAATATAAAGTAAAAAGTTAAACATAACTGGTAAAATATAACATCATTTATCCCATATGGTGAACACCATTGAAATAAAAATCACCCAATGGCAAAATTGCATTTTTTATTCTGGTCAGTTCAGGTCCACAAAACAATCAGAATCAAAAAGTGATCAAAAAGTTGCCCGTGTCCCAAATTTATACCAATAAAGATTACACTTTAGCTTATAAAAAAAGTCCTCATTTAGGTCCAGAGATAAAAAAAAAACCCATAAAAGTTATTGACGCCACAATGCAAATTTAA
>JAODAL010061542.1:0-20258 GCA_025379985.1 Phyllomedusa bahiana | reverse complement strand
ATTGACTTTGAAAGCCGACCTATACAAAAATTATCACTCCATTTAAATATCACAGTAATTTTTATTACGGCATTACCCTTGAGAAAAGTGCCGGTAAAACGGCGGGGAAACGCGTCGGGTTTTTATTGTCCTGAGTTTTTAAGGGTGCGAGGGCTCCCAAACCCCTCCCATCTTTTAAAGAATTAAAAGACATCTTCCTATAAGTCAGAACCCTTGGCCCTTCTTTTAAATTTCCCCCGTGCGCCGGTCGCCATTTTTTTCTTAGTATCAGCATCTATCCGGCGTTCATCTGAACATCGGAATCCACGAGACCAGCGGCCGCCGTGATAAGGGCTACGGCACCCCAAAGCCCTGCGAGCACATATGAGAGTTGTGCCTCTATAATAAGAGCGCAACCTCAGAAGATAAGCACATCTACCTACTTTTCAATTGTTCTCTATTTTTTACCATCTTAACTATTGTGCGCCCCCTTTGTGTAATTTTTCTCTTATATCTTGTAACAAACAGAGATGACACAGCCACAATGTAACAAACAGCGATGACACAGCCACAATGTAACAAACAGCGATGACACAGCCACAATGTAACCAACAGAGATGACACAGCCACAATGTAACAAGCAGCGAGGACACAGCCACAATGTAACCAACAGAGATGACACAGCCACAATGTAACAAGCAGCGACGACACAGCCACAATGTAACAAGCAGAGATGTCACAGCCACAATGTAACAGACAGAGATGACACAGCCACAATGTAACCAACAGAGATGACACAGCCACAATGTAACAAACAGCGATGACACAGCCCCAATGTAACAAGCAGCGATGACAGAGCCACAATGTAACAAGCAGAGATGTCACAGCCACAATGTAACAAGCAGAGATGTCACAGCCACAATGTAACAAACAGCAATGACACAGCCCCAATGTAACAAACAGCGATGACACAGCCACAATGTAACAAGCAGCGATGACAGAGCCACAATGTAACAATCAGAGTCGACACAGCCACAATGTAACAAACAGCGACGACACAGCCACAATGTAACAAACAGCGATGACACATCCACAATGTAACAAACAGCGATGACACAGCCACAATGTAACAAACAGATGACACAGCCACAATGTAACCACCAGAGATGACACAGCCACAATGTAACATGCAGTGATGACACAGCCACAATGTAACAAGCAGCGACGACACAGCCACAATGTAACAAACAGAGACGACACAGCCACAATGTAACAAACAGAGATGACACAGCCACAATGTAACAAGCAGAGATGACACAGCCACAATGTAACAAACAGAACGCACAGCACAATGAAAAAACAGTGCGACAAAAGCCACATGTACACAAGCAGGAGACACAGCCACAATGTAACAAGCAGCGACGACACAGCCACAATGTAACAAGCAGCGACGACACAGCCACAATGTAACAAGCAGAGATGTCACAGCCACAATGTAACAAACAGAGACGACACAGCCACAATGTAAAAAACAGTGACGACACAGCCACAATGTAACAAGCAGCGACGACACAGCCACAATGTAACAAGCAGCGACGACACAGCCACAATGTAACAAACAGAGATGATACAGCCACAATGTAACAAACAGCGATGCAAACCCAAACAATGTAACGAGCAGCGATGACACAGCCACAATGTAACAAACAGCAATGACACAACCACAATGTAACGATCAGCGATGACACAGTGCGGAGGTCACGGCAGGAGCAGCAGCATGAGGTCAGACAGGGGCCATGACAGAGTGTGGAGGTGGGGTGGCAATACCAGTCCCTGGTAAAGATGGTTGGTGGCAGAGGGAGGAAACTGTCAGCAATGTGGCATCAGGCGGGTGGCGGCATCAGAATAGTGGCTGAGGCAGGTAGTTTGAACCCAGACTCATTTCTCACAGTTTGGGTGAGGCGTCATGGCTGATGTAGTCTGACGCCTAAGGCATTGGTGTGTGGAAATCCTGGCCGATCCACGCCTGATTCATTTTTAACAAAGGTCAGTCGTTCCCATTTCCCGGGGACAAGCGGGTTCTCCCTTGGGTAACGATGGCCCCCGCCCGCACTGAAAAACCCGCTCTGGGTGCCACACTACTGGCCGGGCAGGACAGCTCTCCACTGCAAACTCGGCAAGTTTTCGGCCACACATCCAGTTTGGCTGCCCCTAGTCCCGCGGATCTTCTAACTGAGGTGGGAGAGTGCTGTCCAAGTAGGCCACCACCTGATGGTTCAGGGACTTTCTCCAGGGGCCTGCTGCTGCTGCTGGCGACTGCCCTCCTCACTAGGCGGGTGAAGGAAGCTGTTCATCAGTTAACTCCAGACTTAGGTTGCTTGCTGATGGAGCTGGTACTGCTCCTACCCCCCACCTTCCCCCAAACAGCCACGGCAGTAATACGTGAGCGCTGAAAAAACACCCCGTCAGACCTGTCAGAGGAGGGGGCGATGCCAACAAAGGCAGCGGCCAACTGACTATGGAGGATTCCCTATAGTATTGAGTTTGTCCTCCCTCTCAATAGCTGGGATAAAGGTCCCATTTTGGACCGGTAGGAGGGTCCAATAGGGTGGAGAGCCAGAAGTCATCCCTCTGCCGGATTGCTGACTATTCGGTGTCACAGCAGGCAAAATCAGCATGCTGCGGGCCATCTGCACAAGTGACTCCGAGGGGCTCCCTGCCTCCATTTCCACTGATACTGCCACGGGGGCTTGGGGGGTCATCTGCCCCCGTCTTCCTCATCTCCATTCACCTCCTCCACTGCTCCTGCTCCTCCTTTTTGTCACCTGGGTAGAAAACCCACTCATTTCACCAGACAATGCTTCTGCTCCAATGCCCCCTCCCCCCTCCATTTCAGTCCCCACCGGATCATGTGGCCACGAGTTTAGTGGCCACGTCTCAGCCCCCCTGCCCAGACTTTTTTCAGCATCTGTTCCCAGGACATGAAGCGTGGAATGAGTTTATTCATCCGGGGTCCTGGCGACTGAAAATAACTCCCCTCCTCGAAGGGCCCCTCAACAAACGGCAGGTGCAGCATGAGTGCCATGGCTGACAGAAAAGTTACAAGGGGAGTACCCGTCCCCCGGGATCAAAAAAATCTTTAAATGGCCTTTCTCTGTTCTTTCAGCCCGGGCCCAATGTGCAGGCGGAATTCCGCGGGGGAAAACATCGCATACAGGTGTGTTGGGGGCCCTTTCTGCCGCTGAATAAAGGAGGGTGTTCCGGGCTTTGTAGAATGGTGAAGTGCATGACTTTTTCCCCTGGCTATTTTCAGAATCTGCTGAAGATTTGGGGGAAACTTCGGAACCTTTCACAACCAGATTGAACACAGCGCCATGCAGGGCGCTGGACCATCCCCCCTCGGGCGGGGACCCCATGTTCCCCCTTGCCCGTCACCATGGTTTTGATTTGCAGTTGGCGGGAGAAACCCCCAAACATCGATTTCTTGCGCATGAGCGAGCAGTTCCCCCCTGTGTGACTTGTTCGCCGAGGCAAGCTAGGTGTAAAAATGCTGACACCGCTGTGCCTACACATGTGGTATGAGGGGAGCAGTATTGTGGAGGCTGAGATGGTGGTGGGGGTGGAGGGGAGGAGGGGGAATTGGCGCAGGAGCGCAGTTGACAAGTGGAGGAGAAAGCGCGTTCCTGCCCAAAATTGTTGGTGTGCCGGGGGAAAGCACATTACCAGTGGGCCGTAAAGGACATGTCTGGCCCTGACCGAGTTACGCTCCAGACGTCCGCGCTGCCCGCGCCCCTTGGGAAACAAACCGATAAGCTCAAGGACTACCACCTTTGTTCTACATATTTATGAAGTGCGGTACTCCTTTTTTGGAAAGAAATTACGGCTTGGAAATTCCCCATTCGGCTGGCACAAGCCATTAGTTCTCTGAATGGTGAGAGCCCCACATTTGGAAAGGGGGGGACTGCGTACCAAAAACTTGGGACGGAGCACGGCAGCTGCTGCACCTTGGAGGGTTTTGGAGCTACTGTTGTCTCTTTACAATCGCCTCTCGAAACTGCGGGCGCCATGAGTAGCGGGGGGCAGGAGCATCGGGGACGGGGAGAGGATGTCAAAGAGAAACACTGCCTTCTGCGAGGGTGGTGGACCTTGATGGCTGAAATGGATGCCGTCCCAGGGCCCGCTGCTGTGCTGCAGCGGCAGGATGGCCCACCAATCTGACCCAAAGTTTCTCCAGGCCACCGGATGGGGGGCCTCATGGTTGAGCCAGGGCCGGTGCCAACGTTAGCCCCCGGGCCACCTTCACTTTCTCCCCACGATTCAATATCCCCATATTTGGCCCCTGGGGGTGTCTTAGCAAAGAACTCCCACACCGCCAGTACTGATTTTACCGCCAACGTCCCACTGAGTGATACCCCGCCGCTGCCTCGCTGGGCCCCTGTCCCGCTATTTTTTGGACCTGCGAAGCAGGTTTTCTACCCGTGCCGCTTGGTCCCGCCCTCAACTGCTGCTACCCTGCTGACTCACGGCCAACACAACCCACTTGCTGGCTGCGCCGTGCCTGACCGCAAGCTGCCCCCCCCTTTTTCCCCGACGATGATGAACCCCTTGCTTCACCCGGTCCCAAGTCGGCGGCTACTCAATCTATTTGGTTTCATCGTCATACGCCCAAAAACCCCGGTCTTGGTAACCGAGTTTTGACCCTCCCCATGCCCCCCCTCACTCTACATCATATTTTGCCGCCTACTAAGAAGCGGGGGATATTGGCCCTTTTTTTCGTGCCACGTAGCTGTGAATGCCCTCCTCAAATTGTTCATCCCTGTTATAGTGGCGCTGGCCCAGACCACATAGTGACCCCTGGCTGGGGGAAAATGGAGGGGAAAAAGGGGGGCTGGGGACGGGGGGGGGCCCGTGACCCGCCCCCGGGGATCCAAAAAAGTGTTGTTCTGAGGTTCCCCCCGCTCTTGGCGGGGTTGTCAATGCATCTGGGAGGAAAGGATGCAGTCAACCAATCAAAAACCCCTTTGGGGTTGTAAAAAAACACACGGCCGCTAGATGACAGCGGCAGTTGTGGTCCCCGAGTGGACCCTCGCGACGCCCCTTGCTGTGCGAGCCCTGGGCCCGTTTCAGAAATGTTTGTGCCCCCTCCACTCGCAGTTGCGAGCCCGCCCCCTCTCTGTTGAATCTGTTTGTTCTAAATTTTACGACATGTTTTATGAAGCATCTGTTATGAAAATAACCCCTGTTTTTGATTTCCAAATGAACCAAATTAAAAAGCTTGGGTAACCCTTTTATTAAATTGGTCCCCAAAAAGGCCAGGAAAAATTTATTGTATTTGTTTAAACCTGTGTGTTTACTAAATGTAAAAACACAAAAAAGGCTTAATTAACCTTTTGCTTGTGAATTATCTACAAAAAAATGTATATAATTTCGGTTGAAAAAGCGGGGTTTTTTTTTTGTCAGCACAGCAGCAAAAACCAAAGCTTAAATTAACCCCCCGGATGTAAAATTGGGAAAAAGAATTGAGCCACCCCAAAATATAGCTTTGTAGCGTGTTCAATTGCGTTTTTCTACGCCACACAACAAAATTTAAATTTTAATTAGCCTTTGTTGTGAATTTGGCTACCAAAAAAAAAAAATATATTTTGGGGTTGAAAAAGAGGTTTTTTTTTGTCAGCACCCAGAAAAAAAAACGCTTAATTAACCCCCGGATGTTTTAAAATTGCGCCCAAAGAAATTTAGCCGACAAACTAGTAGTTTGTGGTGTTACAATTTCGGTTTTCTACCCGCCAAAAAAAGAGATACAAATTTTAATTCCCCTTTTCTTGTGTTAGGCTACCCAAAAAAAAAATTTATATTTGGCGTTGAAAAGAGGGTTTTTTTTTTCAGCACACCAGAAAAAAAGTTAATTAAACCCCATGTAAATTTCGCCAAGAATTGAGCCCCCCCAAAAAATATTTGCTTTTGAAGGTGTTTCAATTGCGTGTTTCTACGCCACAAACAAGAGATACAGTTTAATTAGCCTTTGCTTGTAATTAGGCTACCCAAAAAAAAATTTTTATAATTTGGCGTTGAAAAACGGTTTTTTTTTGTAACACACCAGCAAAAAAAACGCTTAATTAACCCCTGGATGTAAATTGCGCCAAGAATTGAGGCGCACAAACTAGTAGCTTTGTTAGCGGTTCCAATTGCGGGGTTTTTCTAGCCACCAACAAAAAACATTGTAATTAGCCTTTTTCTTGGATTTTGGGGTACCAAAAAAAAAAAATATATATTTGGCGTTGAAAAAGGGGTTTTTTTTTGTGCACCCCAGAAAAAAAAAACGCTTAATTTAACCCCCGGAGTAAAAATTTCCCCAAAAAATTGAGCGCACAAATAGTAGCGTTTTTACAATTGGTGTTTTTTAGCCACACAACAAGAGATCATTTTAATTTGCCTTTGCTTGTGAATTAGGCTACCAAAAAAAAAATTATATTTTGGGGTTTAAAAAAACGGGGTTTATTTTTTTTCGCCACCCGCAAAACAACGCTTAATTAACCCCCGGATGTAAATTGCGCAAAAGAATTTAGCAGCCAAATGAAGTGGGATTTGTATTGTAAAAACGCGTTTCTTTAAAAAAAATAAAACAGGGAATGGTTAGATCCACTTGGTATTGAATGTATTGAGCCCAGTGGACGACATGGGTTTCAGATCCAATACCCCAAAAAATCAGAAATGAAAATTTTAGAGAACAGCTCTGAGACAAGCTGAGAACCCCACAGAAAATCCTGTATAAAAAATCAGTTTTTCAAAAGCGCTATCCCCCCCCAGCAGCACCTTTCCCCATCGTAAGGAGAGGAGGTGAGCTCCCCGGGGCGCTCGGGCTTTTTAAAAGTGCGGTGACGTCACAGAAACCGCCGGTCCGATTGGGTTCATCTTGCAAATGTCATGAGGTAGCCCCCTTCCTCCCAAAGTGCTTTGCCCCAGTACGCCATGTGCTTGCAAACCCTTTTTTTCAATCAAAAAACCACTTCGTTACCCGAAATACCCCCAAAGTTCATTGTTCCGAACCGAAGTTTTCCCGAAATTTTTAAACGAATTCCACTTCGTTAGAAACAATTCGCCCTCTAGTTGAATCGATTCGCCCCCTCTCTAGACACGCCCAATGTAACACGATGACACGTCACAATGTAACAAACAGATGACACAGCCACAATGTAACAAACAGATGACACAGCCACAATGTAACAAGCAGCGATGACACAGCCACAATGTAACAAGCAGCGATGACACACCCACAATGTAACAAACAGAGATGACACAGCCACAATGTAACAAAAAGCGATGACACAGCCACAATGTAACAAACAGCGATGACACAGTCACAATGTAACAAACAGATGACACAGCCACAATGTAACAAACAGATGACACAGCCACAATGTAACAAGCAGCGATGACACAGCCACAATGTAACAAACAGAGATGACACAGCCCCAATGTAACAGCGATGACACAGCCCCAATGTAACAACGATGACACAGCCACAATGTAACGAGCAGAGATGACACAGCCTGAATGTAACAAGCAGAGATGACACAGCCACAATGTAACAGCGATGACACAGCCCATATGTAAAAACTATGACACAGCCACAATGTAACGAGCAGAGATGACACAGCCTGAATGTAACAAGCAGAGATGACACAGCCCCAATGTATCGAGCAGCAATGACACAGCCACAATGTAACGAGCAGCGATGACACAGCCACAATGTAACGAGCAGAGATGATACAGCCACAATGTAACAAGCAGAGATGATACAGCCACAATGTAACAAGCAGAGATGATATAGCCACAATGTAACAGCGATGACACAGCCACAATGTAACGAGCAGAGATGACACAGCCACAATGTAACAAACAGCGATGACACAGTCACAATGTACCAGTATATGGTCACTGTATGGAGGTAATATACAGTCTGCAGAGCCTGTGTACACTTGTGTCTACCACTATATGGAGGTAATATACCGTCTGCAGAGCCTGTGTACACTGGTGTCTACCACTATATGGTCACTGTATGGAGGTAATATACAGTCTTCAGAACCCTCATACTACTGTCACAGAGTATGAAAATACCGGTGGCATATAGAACCCAGGTAATACTGCCATAAAATATCCTTTCAAGGTATCAAAGAGTTTAAAATGAAACAAATTATAAACTTCTAAAAAAGTTCTTTTACTATCTGCTCAGAAAAATATGACAAAATACAGAACTCCAAGCATGAGAACAGAAAAATAAACCCATAGCTACAACTAAGGTGGAAGCCGGATCCGGCAACTGGACCCTAGACAGGACCAAACATGGCTGAGGCTCTGGCAGCAAATGTCCCCTCATCAGATGCTGAGGACACCAAGATGCACCAGCTGACCATGCTGTTGATAGGAAGTTGAAGTAACTGAGGTGTGAAAGGAAAGGGCAGTGTGTGCATCATCTTGATCTCCCTGAAAATATGGACAAAGATGGTGGCCCCTACTGGACCTCACCCTTATGACCAGCACCGCTATCCCACAACACAACTGGAACCCCCAATAGTTGCCCATACTTCAACAACATAATGATACATTATAGGCAACTATTGGGGGTTCCAGTTGTGTTGTGGGATAGTGGAACATCCCATTGTGTATACCCAATAAATTATCCTGTTGTATTTTGCTGTTTGGCCACAAGATACCACTTTTTCAGAATCTTGTTTATGCATAATAGAGACTGAAACATGTCATGTGACAGAGAGACATGAGGGAGCAGCCATCTTAGAGAGGAGTGAAGGACAGAGAGATCAGGCAGAGGACAGACGCTGGGCGTGGATCGTCTCAGCTCTCCTGATTCTGTGAGTCCATGAATTGTGATCAGCTCCTGACAGAGAAGAATTCGGCTGGCTGCATTGATGCTGTTGAGGAAAGCACCATGAAGGAAGGGACACTCAGCAGGATCCAGGGACAGAGAGGAGTGAATACATCTTGGATATCAACTCCAACAGAAGTAACCCTAATCTCAGAGCAGTAACTGCTGGCCACCACAAAGTACACCTGGGTTGAACGCATGCATGCCAACAAGCCTAGAACTATTTGCAGGCCTGCAAATAGTTAGCCTAGTTAGGGCAGATTTTGTTTCAGGCCAAAGGTGTCTATTCAAGTACGGTTCCTGATTCAGGACATTGGAGAGGCCTATCAAATGGTTTGAATGTATTAATCCGTATGTTATATCTTCTGTAAATAGCGGGTAGAGCTAGTTAGGTTGTAAGCTGCTGTGCTACACCGCGAGCGCGCCTTTGAACTGCTGCAAAAAAAAAAAATTTTTTTTGGTCTTGTGGGGGTTCAAAAGTAAAGGTTGTTCGGCCCCTTTCCAACCCGGAGTGGGAAAACTATTGTGCATAAAGATTCCGGTTCCGGCGCGAATGTGAGGAGGAGGTGAGGAACGCGACTCCGGACCTCGCTCCCCTATAACGGAGCTCCCGCCCGAAAAAACCACAGCACAGACGGCGCTAACGAATCCCGGGCACCTCGGCTCACCCCGGTACCCAAAGCAGGGACGGCGGCCGCGGGAGGGCAGGTTTCAATTTACTCCCCCCTTACCCCCGGGCGATGGCGTTCAAGATGGGCCTGACTCGCTACGCGCACGAGAAGGGGCAGGGCACACAGCAAGCAGGCCTGGGGTGGGGAAGCCCGGGAGCCCGTGGGTTGAGGTAATATCGGGGCAGTCATGGAGCTGTGATGAAAATTAGCAGAAAAGGAAGCAACTCTCATAGCCCGGGAAAAAAAGCAGCACTGGAGGACACTGTCACAAAATAAATCAAAAAGATCGTGGCAGCCACCCTTTGTTTTGGGCGGGGAAAGTTCAAAATCGGGGCGGACAGCCACTGACTTGGCAAGATGAGTTGTGTAAAGATGACATTTTTGGGTCTAGAAACCCCCTGTTAAGTTACAAAAGACAAATTTTGCTGAAGCCAAAATGGGGGATTAGAAGATCCCCAGGCGAAATTTTTACGAATTATTGGCGTCCCGGAAAGCGTAAAAAACGAAGTTTTAAACCACAATTTTGTGCAGTAAATTTTCCCTCATGTTAGGTATTGACAAACATTAAAAGTGAGAGGGACAAAAAATTTGGGGCCCCCCGGGAAAGAAGACCAGGATGAGGCCGGCAAGACCGAGAAGTTATAGTAAAATACCGGGACTTTTGCAGAAAAAACTTGCTTGATGCAAGGTAAAGGAAAAAAATGGGGGAGGTTTAAAAAAGATGAGGGACAAAATTCTTAAGTTTGCAGACTTTTCAGGGGAGGCTCTAAGGGGGGAGACAGCATACAAAGAGATTTGCCAGCTCGGGCCGAAGCGGATCAAGTTTTTTTCTCCAATCCCCCGGCAGTGCTAAAAATCCTTCCGGACAATGCAAACCCTCAATTTAATTACCAGGGGAGGCCAAAAAAAGCGTAGCCCCCCTTTTTTAATCCCAAAAGCCCACCAAGGGGAAGGGAGGGATCAATATAGGCTCTGAGGGGGATTTGGAGGAACGCAGCCACAGGGGGGTTTTATCCCAAAAGCCCCAATCCAAGGGAAATTTAGTCCCCTATCATGCAAAGAACAAGCGAGGTGGTCTCGCGGACATTTTACCAAGAGAGATTTTCCCTAATCAGGGGACAGGGGGAAAAAAAGAGAGGGGGACTTCTACAAATGGGGTTCAAAGTACATGGGGAGGGTATAAGGCGAAAACTGCCGGAAGTAGGTTGGCAGTTAGCGATTTGTTTGAGTTAGGGAAAAAAAGAATCGATACAGGAAAAGGGGGGGTGGTTAGGAGGAGGGTTCTTCCCGGGAAAAAGAGAAAGTTTGGATCAAAGGGAAGGTTTTTCTCCCCATGGGAAAAGTGAAGTCGGGAAAAGAGAGGGAGAGGGGGGGGAGGGGAGGGGGAGGGAGGTGTTTTACACGTTTTTGTATTATAGCATTCTTATGTTCGGGTTGTCGTGTAAATCCAAAATCCACTCTGATTCTAAAACCCTATGGAGTTTTACCCAATGTTAAAAAGGGTTATTTGGGAAATGTAAAGGGGTTGCGGGTTTCCCACAAGGAAAAATTTGGGTTTTGCACTTTTGGGGGAAATTTTAAAGTTGGGGCCCTTGCTCTTTTGAAAAGAAACGCCCCGGGAAAGGGGAGCTTCAAGAGGATGACAAAGGTGGGTTGGGGGGGTATGGGGGTACAGGAGTCAAGGGGAAATCTGGCGTGGGGTCCAGACATAAAATTCGGGGTGAAGCTAATCACTCAACAATTTGGACAAGGGAAGGAAGAGGAAAAATATAGGTTGATACACAGCGGGTAAATAGTTTTATACAATATCTATGCCCCAAACAAGGGGGCAGATCTTTCTTTTCCCCAAATAGAACAGTTGGTGATGGGGGGGGCAACAAGAATTATATTAGGGGGGGAAAATTTCAATTGCTAATAGTAATTTGGAGGAAAGGAAGAGAAACGGATCACGGCCCCAGACAGGGAGACTGGGGAGGAAATATTGCTGAAAACTTGTGTGAAGGTAACAGCTTTAAATATGTGGAGATATCTAATCCGCAGAGAAAACAATTTACCATTCTCACTGGGGACAGTCATGGTCTCGTATTGACTATTTTTGGTGCCCCAAATTAATAAAAAACAAATAAAAGGGGGTACGGAATAGTTATCTCTGACAGGGCCCCCGATCAGCATTAATATCAGGGAAACACACAAACGGGGTCAGAATTTTATGGGGGTTCCCCCCCATTCATTAAAAAATGATAAAAATTTTAGAGACTCCAAAAGGGGTTTGGGGGGAGGGAATTGAAAAGATAACAAGATAGGCAGAGGACGTATTTTTTATTTGGGAGCAGCAAAAGCGTTTTAAGAGAAGATTTGGCCTATGTGGCACAAAGAAAAAAAACCTCTAAAGCGCTGGTGGAGGCAACCTCCTTTAAGAAAAAAATTTACCAATTTCTTGCAAAACCCAAGTACGATAACAAAGGGAAATGGGTTCAAGCAAAAGCAGCCTTGATTTATACAGGGGTAGAATGGAAGACTTATATAGCGATATTTAAAATTATCCCCTACAAACATGGAACAAAGCGGGGGAAATTGTGGCCAATTTGTTAGGGGGAGGGGAACAGTTCCCAAACTTCATGGTATGCAAAGATGGGGCAGGCATTTCAGGGGAATGCCAAAGGATTAATCGTTTTTGAGGGAGTTTTAAATTTAAATCTGTATCGAAAGTCCCCCTTTGATTTGGAAAAGGCCAGAATTCTTGAGGAAAATTAACTACCTAGGTTTCAAAAAGGGGATCGGGGGATTTTAAATAGGGAGATATCGGTGGAGAAATCTCAAGGTCATTAAAAAACTACACCCAAAAAGCCCCCGGGGCCGACGGATTCCAGGGGATTCTTAAGCTGTTGAGGAAGAAACGATCCCGGGGTTGAAAGAGATTTTAAAATTTACAATCATCATACAGAGAATGACCCCGGGAGACAGGTTTATGTTAGGGTCCTACAAAAAGCCAGGGAGGACAAAAATTGCCAGGGTATATGCCCAAATTTTTTTTAAAATAAATAAAGAGGAAAGTTGGTAAAAGGGTATGGAAAAATAGATGGCCCTCATTTTGCCCACGAAATAGGGGACCATCAATGGGGATTTGAAAAGAATCGGGGACAAAAATATCAGGAGGATTAACAGCCAGATAGCAGCGGAAAAAAATTTAAATCAAAGAATGGCTCTTATGGCCTTAGATGCCCAAAAGGCATTTGTAAAAGTTCAATGGAAATGGTTTTAAAATTATCTGGATAGAATGGGGGTAACTGGGTTGTGTAGGACTACTAAAAGCTATGTATAAGAACCCCAAACGAAAAAAAAAATACCGGTTTCATTTTGAGGCCTTCCAATTCCCAAAAAAAGGGACTCGGCGGGGTGCCCCTTCTCCCCTTTGCTGTTTAATATAGATTGGAACCCTAGCTTATTTCTCAAGACGAAAAGAATATCGAAGGAAAAATTTTAGGCAAAGGGAGAGGTGGTTAGTGTTTTCGCAGATGACATGCTCCAAATTTTGGGGAACCCAAGGCCGGTAGGAAAGGGTTTTGGAGCTCTTGGGGGAGTTTTTGGGGATTTCTCGGGCCCATAAATAAAAAAAGACAAATGCCATTGTTAGTGCTAGGGGATAGGGGCAGCTTACAAGAGGGAATTGGGGAGTGGGGGGTTTCCCTTTTTTTCCTGCATCCCTTTTTAGGGGATTAAAAAGGGTCCCGGTCGTCATCCCTTTCATTTAAAATTTACACAGTATAAAAAAGATCCAAAGGGGCTGTTTCTCGGTGGCACAACTCCCCCACTTGCTGGGAGGTCCAACTATTTAAAAAGGGTTTGCTTTGCGGGGTTTTGTACCCCAAAATCCAGAAGGGGCCCTTTACTACCAAACTAAAGACCAAACGCTCAGGGAACTTTCCCGAAATTATATGGAAATAAGGGGAAAGGCAGAAAAACAATGAGTAAGTTGGTGAAGGAAATTTCAAGGGGGGGGGCCCAAATTAAAAGATATTAGACTATTTTTAATTTTTGGGGCAAATGTGGCGGGGACTTTGGTTTACATGAACGGTTTATTTTTCAAATACCCCAAACGGAGGTTCAGCTGGGGCCACCCATGGGAGGAAGGGGCCTCCTGCTAACCCCATTAAATATCTCCCCAGATCACCGGATAACATTTTTTTTAGAGTTACTTTGGGGACATGGCGTCAGTACCAACTGTTTGGAAGACCTATGCATGTCCCACATGGATGCCACTTGGTTTTACCCGGGAAATTTTCAAAGGTAGAGAGAATAAATTATTGGGGTTTTTGGAAAACAAGGGATTTATACTCTGGAGAACCCATTTAGGGGACCCCGGGGAAAAACTCTGAGTTGGGAAAAACGATCCAAAAACGTTTTTGGGGTTGGGAAAGGGTAATCATGGGTTACTTTTTGCAACCAAAAAATTTTTTCACCCCCAGGCTGGAAATTTGGAGGCGTGGAGGAGCGGATGAATTTGCAGAAATTTGAAAAAGAGGAGGATTTGCCACACTATCTAAATTATACGGGATTCCCGATATGGGCAACGAGGTACGGTACAAAAAATTTTTGAGGGGGGAAGTGGGAATAGGTGATACGGTCATACGGAGAAAATTTTTAAAGGGGGTGGAGAGGGAAGAAAAAGGGCAGTTAGTGAGATCTGGAGGAAACACAATTTAAAATAGACACAAAGCAATATATGCTTTAACTACCCTTTGGTAAAAAGCACAAAGGGAAAAAAATTATCTTAATGCATGCCTAAGTGTGGGTTGGCGAAGGCAGGCTTTGGGTTAAAATAGTGCCTTTTTAGAGGAGATATGGGAAATCCCCGGGGGCCTTTGGAAACCCTAGAGTGCATTTTCCCCTAATAATTAAGCCCCAAAGGGAAAAGGAAAAAAGGGGTATTTGGTTTAAGAAAAAAGGGAGTTATTAGTATTCTAGCAACTAAACGCATTAAACTTAGACATTGCTGAAAACAGAAACCCCGGGGTTAGCGAGGTAAAAATAGCCCTGAGACAACTCCCATTTTAGAAAAGCTAAAACACAGAAAAAAATAAGGAGAGAAAAGACAGGGCTTCTTTTGGGGGGAGGGAATTCATTGAAGGGACATGCAACAAAAAAGAAATTTTTGGATCATTAGTCCCTTTAGATATTCCTCCCTTAAAGAAAAAAAAAAGATGGGAATCTAGGAAATCTAATATAACAGATGAGAAGACGGGTGGAGTGGATGCTAACAAGTTATTAAGTTTTGACTTTTACTACTTGTGTTTTACTTTTGTTTTTGGTACTAGTTTTTTATTTGTCAAAGAAAAAAGAAAAGAGGAAAAAGGGAACAGAGGAAAACCCTCCACTGAGGCCCCCATATTTTGCAATAAGAGTTATTAATGTCACAAAAAAATTTTAAAAGGGGACTATTTTAAAAAGTCAGTATTGTGCTGTTACTTTTTCATGCAAAATGTGTGATCCTGTACTCCTAATAAAACATTTTTTAAAAAAACCCAAAAAAAACATTTTGCATTTAGAGGTATCTCCCCCGGCGGGCTGTGTGCACGGGTCCTTGGTAAAACTTTTAAAACGTGCTTTTGGGGGAAATTTTTTGAAAAACTTTACGGCAAAATTTAGGGAAAAAATACTTTTGCTTATCTAGAGTTGGAGTTGTTTTTTTCCCTTTTTGTGATCACGGGGGGTTAACGGACAGTAATAGTAAGGCAAGTCGAAAAGTGGAAAAAAATATTCTCCCTGTGGAAGGAGTCAAGAGTGGGCACCCAAAGGGTTTTGAAACCCGCAAAGCTACTTCTTCAATACCGCAAAGAGAGACGAGGACCCTCATCAGTACTCCAAAGCCCCACAGGGAAAAGTTGAATGAAATAAAAGGGGGCGAGACCCAGTGGGCCAGGGGACTTTCGGGAAATGGTAAACTACTAAAAAGAACATTTTATTTTGGGACTGACAAAAAAATCCCTTCGGGGCAAATTTCAAGAGATGACTCATATGACGGTGTCCTGATATTTTTAGTGTCTACTTAGCCACCGAGAGAGGGGAAAAAACCCCATGCCCCTAAAAATAAAGGCCGTAAGTAGGGCCAAACAAGCGATGACGGGAGACCCCAAAACGGGAAATTCCCCGATGAAGGTGGAACGGCTACAAGATCCATAAATGACCTCGGTTTCCCACAGTACACTATTCAGAACAACTCAAGTCAAGGGGTCCTTCTGGTGTACAGGGAGCTAGGGGTCCCCTCTGCTGGGCCTGTCAACAGTGCGGCCATATCGCCAGAGAGTGTCTTGAACATGTAGGGGAAGAGCCGGGGTTAAACTACCGACTGCTGCAGTAGTTGGCCGTCCTGTGGCGGTACAACAAAAGCTAAAGCCCATGTGTGAGGAGCACGACCTTTATGCCAGCAGTCCCATTATGGAAGCCGAGTTAGAAGGCCAGAAAGTATGCTGTCTAGTTGATACAGGGTCACAGTGCACCCTGATGCCCCTGAAGATCTTTGATAACATTGATTAAAAAAAACATATATTATAGATTTTTTAGTTTTGTAATAATTTTATAGTATTTATTTATTATTAGCAGATCTATGGATACCTAAATTGTATATATCCCTTGAGAAAAATAGGAAAATCAGTATTAGTAACCAACCTCAGTTTGTTTCACCTATGGTATTTAAAGATGGCTGTTAGAACATTTGTATCATGCACTGCCTGAGGAAGAAGTCAAGCTGACTGTGAAACGTTTAAACTTGATTTTATCTTTAAATAAACTAACGGAAAAATAGTTGGTTTATAGTGAGTATTTTAATCTGTAATACTTCTGTTAAACTACAAAGGAAGAGCT
Organism: Phyllomedusa bahiana; assembly: GCA_025379985.1. Classification (NCBI taxonomy): domain Eukaryota; kingdom Metazoa; phylum Chordata; class Amphibia; order Anura; family Hylidae; genus Phyllomedusa; species Phyllomedusa bahiana. Next base: position 3,863 of record JAODAL010061542.1, on the reverse strand, counting down.
AATAGGACCCCCGAGGAAATCTTATATTTAGTAAGTTTCCGTTCCTATACTTACCTTGTCCCGAAGTCATTCATGACTGTGTGCTGGGAGGACCTGAGCTGCTGCCTACATATGTGGGGAGAGTGAAGAGGATTGTGAAAGCTTCTTATCCTGAGACGCCGTTTACACGTGTATATTGAGCTGTACCAAATTTGTACAGCTAAATAAGGTGAGCAGAAGGCTATAACATCATAGTAATTCTAAATCGTGGGTAACACACATTGCGCTGTTTTCCATCTTCTGTTTTGAGGTGAAAATCATCTCTTTTTTGCTGAAGATCTTTGAGAGACACTTCAGACATATGATGAAGCTGGAAGATAGCGGCAGCTTTAGGCTGACGGCATCCAATAATAGTGGACGTGCACTGGATTGGCTCAGCTCCCCTGATTCTGTGGGTCCATGAATTGTGATCAGCTCCTGAGAGAGAGAAGAGTTTAGCTGGTTGCATTGATGCTGTTGGTGAGGAAAGCACCATGAAGGACACTCTGCGGGATCCAGGGACAAAGAGGAGCGAATACATCTTGGAGATTAACTCCAACAAAAGGGACCCTCATCTCAGAGCAGTAACTGCCAGCCACCACAAGGTAGACCCGGGTCGAATGTGTTCAAGCCAACTAATACAGAACTGTTTGCAGGCCTTGTTAGGGCAGGTTTGGTTTCAGGCCAAAGGTGTCTATTCAAGTACGGTCCCCGATTTGGGACATTGGAGAGGGCTTGTCATAGAACTGTTACTATTGCAACCGGATCACATGTAATAATCCGTATGTACAGTATATATCTTGAGGGAATAGCGGGTAGAGCTAGATAGGTTGTAAGCTGCTGTGCTAAACCGTGAGTGCGCCATTGAACTGCACCACATACAGTTGTTCCTGTCATATAAGGTATTAAAAGGTAAAGGGTGTTCAGCCTATCCAAACCCTGTGGGTAGGTAAATATATTGTGTATCTGGAAAATACACTTCCGGTGGCGCGCTGTGTAGCACAGAGGCCTTAGTCCCAACTTGGGACATGTGCTTTGGGGGAATTTGTTGAACATACTTTTCCAGCAAATTCAGTAAACTATACTTTTTGTTGAACTGGAGTTGGAATCGTTTTTCTTGTTCGTGACTTTGCTGTATTCTGGGAAGCCACCTAGGTGCTCGGCTTACAGTGTTATAATATATTTACTTCTAATAATTGGGACAGAGTCCCGGGCTGAGACAATGGACCCCGACTTTGCTGCCCCATCACAATCTCCCAAATCTAAATAAACATATCGGGAGCCTCCTGCTCAGAGAGAAACTGTATTTGTATTCAGAAGAAGTGGAGTTCAGTTATGATGGATAAAGTGTTTACAGCCACAATCAGGAGATAAGTGGCAAAGTCCGAGCGGGGTAAACACTGTGGGACGTCAGACAGAAGCCCCTGAGAGACAACAGGGCCGGACTGAAGAGCCAGGGCCGGACTGGGAATAAAAATTAGACCTGGCACTAAGCCCCCACCAGCCCACATACAATATCCGCTTACAAAATTTTCCTTGTTCTCGCACCTCACCACTTTCTAAAATAAACTACACTATAAAGGTGCTTTCACATGGAGCATTTTTGGTGCATTTTTTATGTGTTTTTGGTGCGGTTTTGTGCAGAAAGGCAGAGCAGTTAATGCTGTACATTTCTGCACAAAAAATGAATAAAAAAAATGCACCATAACTGCTCTGTGTGAGAGCCCCCTAAACACAATCAAGAAAGAAAAAGTGGTGCAGAGAAACTCCTCGTCACAGAGTCAGGTGTGCATTTGCTTTACAATCAGGGACAAGCCTACTCTGCCACTACATAAGCACCAACATAACCTACAACACTACCAATCAGATCACCATCACATGAATACAGCACCGATTCAACACAGAAGTAAAATTACCCCTGACAGCAGGGACTCACAGGAGACGTCATCTCTGATGGGAGTTGTTCTCTTCTCCTTTTCTTCTCCATCTGCCCCAAACCTCCATGACGTCTCCCTGATGAGTTGTTCTCTTCTCTGAGTTGTTCTCTTCCCTTTTTTTATCCATACAGTACAGCATGCAATGTCTTCTTCTCCCGGTCACTACTCGTCCCTCTAGAATTTACCGCAAATACATCTTAGACTCCTCTCTTTTCCAGCTCTTTCCTATCAATTCCCAACTCTGTACAAACTCCCCATCCATAGAGCCCCAAATAGTAATAGTACCCCTTTTGGTGCCCTACACAGTAATTGTACCGCAAACAGTGTATGTTAGATCCTAAAAATTAAAAAAGTCATATAAGTGGCATGTAAATAGCTAGACCCCTATTAGGTAGGTATTTAAGCCCCCCTATTAGGCAGGTAAGTAAATAGACCTCCTAAAGCAGGTAGCTGGGGCTGTCCCAGGTAATTACCCAGGTAGGGACAGTTCTTAGGCAGGCAGGGCTAGTTCTTAGGCAGGCAGGGCTATCTTAGGCAGGCAGGGCCAGTTCTTAGACAGTCAGGGCCAGTTCTTAGGCAGACAGGCAGGGCTAGTTCTTAGGCAGGCAGGCAGGGCTAGTTCTTAGGCAGGCAGGCAGGGCCAGTTCTTAGGCAGGCAGGCAGGGCCAGTTCTTAGGCAGGCAGGCAGGCAGGGCCAGTTCTTAGGCAGGCAGGCAGGCAGGGCCAGTTCTTAGGCAGGCAGGCCTAGTTTTTAGGCAGGCAGAATTATCTTAGGCAGGCAGGGCTAGTTATTAGGCAGGCAGGGCCAGTAATTAGGCAGGCAGGGCTAGTTTTTAGGCAGGCAGGGCCAGTAATTAGTTAAAAAAAAACAAAACCCTTACCTGCGTTCTCTCCTCTTCTCCTGCTCCGGCCGCTCTTACCCGAGTGCAGGCCGTGCAGCAAGTGCGCGACGACGTCATCACATCGCGCGCCTGCAGCGCGGGTGTGGGCCCGGAATGGCTGGGATCAGAAGATTCTGCCACGGCTGCTGCTTGCACCGCACGGTACAGACAGCGGCCGTGATGGCTGCAGGTCTGGGTCTGTCGCCCCCCTGTATATGCGACCATTGCGACCCATGCGTCAGCACTTGGGGCCCGCCGGGGGGAAACACTGGCCCCCTTGGTGGGTTCTCTGAGCCGGCACTGCGGCCCGGACCCCAGTGGCCCAACGGGCGGATGCCTGGTTTGCCCTATGGGCAGTCCGGGCCTGTGAAGAGCGAATATGGAACTTTACAGAGACACTCATCACATACAATCCAGCACTTACCTAATGAATAGTATAACATACTGTATATTTTCTGTAGAGGTAAGTATTGTAGTAGTTATATTCTTGTCCATAGGGGGCAATATTATAGTAGTTATATTCTTGTCCATAGGGGACAGTATTATAGTAGTTATATTCTTGTACATAGGGGACAGTATTATAGTAGTTATATTCTTGTACATAGGAGGAAGTATAATAGTAGTTATTTCTTGAAACATAGGGGGGCAGTATTTAAGTAGTTAAAATTCCTGTACTTAGAGACAGTATTATAGTAGTTATATTCTGTACATAGGGGGGCAGTTTTATAGTTTTATTTTGTACATAGGGGCAGTTATTATTTAGATTTTTTGTTACAAGGGGGACGTATTATGGGAGTTATATTTTGTACATAGGGGGTTTTATTGTTTTTCTTGTAATGGAGGCAGTTTTTAGTAGTTATATTCTTGTAAAAAGGAGCAGTATTTATATAGTTAAAATTTTAAAGGGGCATATTTGTATTATATTCTTGTACATGGGGGGCAGTATTATGTAGTTTATTCTTTGCATAGGGACAGTATTATTTTTTATTTTTTTTCATAGGGGCAGTATTATAGTGTTATTTTTTTG